>CM068306.1:42066854-42276854 GCA_034768735.1 Schistosoma mekongi
AGAAAAAGAGTAGCTCCCAACGTAATATCCTTTAGTGCCTAAAAAGACTAGATGTGTATCGCAACTTCTAATGAATGATTTGAAGGAAGGTGATAGCAAAACCACTCCAGGTAGGAATTCCAGAATTTACTTATCTTGATAACAAAATACATAGCGCTAATTTGTGTTCAGGCCCATTCTGTTTCATACTATTTACAAGTTCTACATCACACTGGCGTTTAACTCTTAATGCTACTTCGCCCATTTGATTTATTGAATTATCATACTCATCTGATGAAACCCAAAACGGTTACTTCACAATGCTTATTTTAAGCGAGTAGTATGTGATTAAAATAAAATATTGTGGTATTTACTTAGGTTTAGCTTGGGACTAAATGATACAAGTGATCTGATACGGTGAATTAAGTTATAAGTTATTTGACACGCCAAGATCATATCCTCCTGACACTTCTACACGCTACATGATGGAATTTTATTTCTTTAAGTCGTTCTGAGTTTAGTTTATATTTTAGTCTCGCTACCCTGTTGGTCACTCTTCTTTCGACCTGTTCCCAATTCGCGATGTCCTTCTTAAGATAAAGGAAGATAATATTCGGATTTTTATTGAGGTGAGGTCTCCAGTTAGCACTGTAACCATAGGCCAGTCTACAAATCAACGGTTTGCATAAATTATCCCCCTAAAACAAAAGCTACTGTGTATAGTAATTTGCTGAGAGTGTTGAATTTAGAAGCTAATGCTACGATATTCACTTCCTCTGTTAAAATGACCAGCAAGATTACAAGTACTTCATTATAAGTTAGAAAATGTGCTTCAGGTTGTTAAAATATGTGATATAGTTTGCTAAACATGTCATTTTTAACATTGGATATTCAAGTAACATCTATTGGAATTTGTATTTTTCAACTTGGCGGAAACAAGCCTGGGTCACTATAAACACAGAGAGTTGATTGGTCGCTAAGACTTCTCGCGTAATTACGACTTTCAGTTAGCCTTTATGTTTACAAATAAGGAAAACACAACTGTACAGTTGTTTGTATTTTGAAACTTATTAGAGCAAGGGACCTATGTCTCTTAAAACGGTTAATGTTCTTAAAATTAAACATGAAACATTATTTCGTATATGTTAGCTCATAAAAAGGAAACAGCTGCTTACAAAGGAGAGATTCTAGTTCAAAAAGTCTGGATCCTAACCGTTTTATGGAAGCTGTGAAAATAAACAGAATATCATAAGCATGTGCAGTATCTGGTATCAGATTTATTGATGATCACATTGTGATTGATGAAGTTAGAAAATTTTGTATACAACAAATTTTCGTCATAAAATGTTTCATATATATTTATCTGGTTTTTTTGTCACAAACTAACAGCATTGATAAAATGATGACTAGGGTTTCATCTTTTGATGCATGCATTTTGAAGTTGTCTAACATTTAGGTATTGAAAGAGATTTCACTATACTTAGTTCTTAGTAATTTGCAATCTTATATTTCATTTTTAGTTTTAGTGACGTTTTTGTTGGGCCGATTTTATAAGACGATATTTAAATGGATTTACGAATTTGAAAGATAATGGTGATGAAGTTTGTCACACACTTTCTTGCTCAAATTGGTAAGATGTATATCTTCTTTGATCGCCCACTCAGGACCTCAGTCGGAACATACGTGGACTCGTCTGATTTACAGTGCACTCAAAGCTCCTACATATCATCTGTATTTTGAATTGGTACTACTAGTTGGTATTATATGGCTATTGTTCAAACGCAGTTATCGTATTAATGATGTTATTAATTTGAGTGATGAAGAAAAAAATCAGTTAATTAACGAGTGGAAACCTGATAGTTTAGTTCCAAAAGATTGGGAGCCATCAAAATATCTTTTGAATCAATTTCATAGGTGTGCATATGGTCCACTTGGCAAGTAAGTACCATTTTCCACTTCTTTAAACATAGTCATAAATAATGTCATTTGTTCATTGGTAGGCGATTGCAAGAATCCATATACACCTAAGTAGGGTAATCTTAATGAATATTGTTAATTGATAAAGAACAATTATGCCTTCCACATCTGTTTCATGGTCATTCGTAAGAAGATACTCAGCTTTGTATTAAATATGGATGTTCCACTAAACTTTTTAATTTAGTACTAGCAGCTATCGTATGTGAGAGGTTTCACTTAAAACGCTGCAATAGTTAAAGTCCTATTTTTCGAATTGTGTGTTGCCTAACTAAGATATGATAGATCGTTTGATATTATTCAACATTAATAGGCAAATAAACAGTTCTCGTTCCTGTATTTGAAAAGGCATTGAATGCTGTCTCCATTCGCGGTGTCAATGTATAACTTATTTCTACTTTCCAAACACATTTCGCCACGTTAATATGTAGAAGTTTACCCTAGTGCTCTTCGTTCCATATGCCATACTTCGTTTAAAAAACAATCATGCTGCTAGATTTTCATGTCTGCAAATTCATTCGATAAGGTCGTCTCTACTATCTTCCTTAATCCTAAAACACTTAGTTTTGTAGGTAGTTTTCACCCGTTTAGACTTGGTTTTCAGCCTACCGAATTCAATTTTACCAAACCGCTTGTCGGTGAAAGCGCAAATCATTCAACAAACCTTTACGTTCGAGAAAACTGTTGCTGTATGCTCAGTTATCAAATGAAATCCAAGAGAAATATGCTACACTGCTGTATATATCGTGCATTTTCACCGATTTCTGTGTAGGCCAACAATGGTTCTTTATTAAACACATAACTACTAGCGTGCCTTACATTAAAAAGTTATCTACCTGTCTGAAGTCCTAGATAACCAACATTACTACCTGGAAAGTAAATGATTCCACGAATTTTTCGGTACGTGTATGCTTTTGATTAGTTAATTGTCACCCTCAAACTTCAATCACAGGAAAAATATATCCATATGTTGTTTGCAGCTAATTAAAGACGATAGTCGTATTGCATATTTTGTTTGTTTTATGAAAAACAAAATTTGCCTAGAAATTAGATGCTTTTATGTATAAAGAAATGTTCCTAGCAAAGTAATAATTTATCAGCTTATGTGATTTTATGTGACAATGTAAATGTTTAAAGAGCAATCTGAGTATCCTATAAATCCCAAACTATAATAACCAATACAATATTTAAAAACATGTATTATCGAAAAATACAACTTTACGATTATTATCATCGTTTAAAACACTGCAAGTTTACTCATTTATTGTATGGCAAGCATTTTTCGCTCAAGTATCTCGGATTACTATAATTTTAGTATCTATAGACTTATCCTCAGTATAGGTTGAATATTTTTGATTATCTCTGTGCAGATCCTTCACATTGTCATCTTTTTAAATACAAATTTTCCAGGAAAACAGCTTCATTGATTATCACGATTAGAGTTGATGTTCTAGTCTTCGAATGTGTTGGCATAACAGCAGATAAAAATATGAATTTCATTCTTAGAATACTTTCACAAGGTTTTGCTCCTATACCATCTAAAGATGTTTCTTATTTAAACTTAAAAGCACCCTATTCGATTATTATACTTGACAACTTTGTAAATATATGTAAACATACTTATCAATCGTTGCTCAAAGCTAGCTACGGAGATTGTAGATGTGTTCAGATCTGTCGCTTCTTTTAAAGCCTGGATTATAACTGTGCTTTACTATGTGTTTGAGTTATCTTAACTTTTGGTAGTCAACTTGTTTGTTGCTTAATTCTAGAAACAAATTTCAAGTAACTTTGTGTTGCCTGCAGTGTAGATATATTATGCTCAGAAAGGATTGATACCGTTGAATATACAAGTTGATATTATCGTGCTGTGTGGTTTTTTATAACACACTCAAATTGCCGTTATCCATTTAGAGATGGACACTTACAGTTATGGTATGTTATTTACTACAAAAGTTCACTTTACATGATTTACCTAAATCCTTTAAGTATACTTAGTACCAGTTATAAGTTGTTAGACAATTCTTAGTTTTTTTTAGCTTAGATATTTATTATTTTCGTTTTGTTATAATGTTAATACTCATTGCGAAACATTTGTATTTTTTGGAAATATACTTTTGGAAAATCTACTTTCTGTTAGTTCTGAGGTTTGTTTTGTTTAGAAAAGGAATTCTTATCAACGATAGTTATGTTTAGTCCCTTTATGCCCTCTCGTATATAAATTCATCCTAGTAATAATAATAGCTTCATTCTCAAGTGCCATTTTGTACATGATCATTCTGTCTTTTCCCAGATATATCAATTTCACTCCAGAAGAAGAGGAAGAGTATGGAGCTGATAAAAAGACTACTAGCAGAAGTCATCTTAATTTCGCGACACTAAACTTCCTGAATTTTGTTGGAGATCCAGATTTATCCGAAGTTGCTATTGAGAGAATGAAGAAGTACGGCATCGGATCATGTGGACCAAGAGGATTCTACGGTACTTTTGACGTTCACCTTGAGCTAGAGAATAAACTGGCCGAATTCCTTGGTGTTGAAAAAGCAGTAATCTATTCCTACGGAGTAGCTACATTTTCCAGCGCTATTCCATCATATTCTAAGCGGACTGACGTCATATTTGCCGATGAAGGCATCACTCATTCTACTTACTTAGGTTTAGTGGCATCTAGAAGTCACATTCGTTTTTTTCGTCATAATAATATGGAACATTTAGAACAACTATTGGTAGCACAGACGAAAAAAGATAAAGAAGATCCTAAACGTGCATTATTAACTCGCCGATTTTTTGTTGTGGAGGGTATCTATCTAAATTCTGGGGAGATTTGTCCCTTACCAGAGCTTATTGCCTTAAAATATAAATACAAGGTTCGCATATTGCTAGATGAAACCATTTCTTTTGGAGTACTGGGCAAAACCGGTAGAGGTTTGACAGAGTATTTTGGTGTTGATGTAGAAGATGTTGACTTAATTTCAGGTAAGCATTTTTTTCCTATCTTTTTTATTATTTGCTATTGATTACCTTGTTTTGTCTGACATTTATTAGTCTTTGTTACTCGTTTATTTGATCAATATTAGTAACCATCATGCTTTGATTAGCTCAAGGTTATTGACTTAACAGAAAATAGGTCGAGTTTTCTATTTTCTGTACTAAAACGGGATCGATTGGTAAATTTCGGTTTCGATTATGTGGCATTACTTGGTGTTACTCATCGTGATTTATTGACTGTGAAGCAGGTATATATGGACGATTACGACTGCTGGATTTTCTGACTAGATTTGGTGATTATAATTAAGCAGAATCTAATTTATGGGTTATTTTAAGTCATAATTATCGATTTAGCACATGGTCAACAAAGAGATATAACTCGGTTTCCTAATTGCATTAAATATTGTTCGAAGATTATTTCGGTCGAAATCTTACCACTTTAAGGTTTCTTACAAGTTTAATTCTTTGCTTTCAAATTTTAGTTTATATTAATTTGAATGTTGCATCCACGAATATTATTATTATTATTGTTAGGGTGGTGACTTGGTCACTCGAACACTCAACTTTCATCTAGTAAGTCTCAGGTTTGAACCCTTCAACATTATGTTGTTAAAACCATAATTCATTGAACTATGTCGATAAATTACCCAATGATTATTGAGCTAATAATCATGTATATAATATGGATTAGTAGATGAAAATATCAAGTTACAACAGATATTAAAAATCGTTACATAATTTTAATTCTAATATAAACTTCTTTTTAAGCAAGTATCAAGTAGAAAATTAAATAATAGAGTACACAAGCATACAAGATCAATAGACTTTTTACGTACGTTGATCTTGTGAAGCTTCACTTGTAAATGAGTTAATGGAAACTCAAGAACTTTTTAATCGATCGGAATACATTACAAAGGTCAATCGGCAGAAGCACGATTTGCTGGATAACCAATCAAATCAAAGATAGATGATCTTGAATTTTTGCATGAAGTCCATGAAGCGATGATAGATAGAATGCACGTTCTGGGGAACTAGGTAAAACTCACTAATGCTTGGTTACTAATTAGCCTGAGATCGGTAAACATAATAGGACTAATTGGCGTAGTGATTCATAAGGTGACTTCAAGAGAGTGGTTACTTTATCATGAAACATTAATAAAAGTCAAAGATATAGAGGGAAATTTCTTAATTATTAAGGAAATACGGTAGGATTCAATGTATTGCGCTTCCTTATCAAAATATTTTATATGACAAAGACACCCTCAAACAAGGCGAAGTCTGATTTATAGATTTAGGTTCAGCATTAAGATAAATGTATAAACAAATTAGATGTAGTCCTAAATTTGACCTTTAATTAATTTCTAATTCTAACTCCAAATTAATAAATGGTGTTTCTCCACTTGCAGGTAGTTTTTGGGCATTTAATAAAGATTGTTTCAGGAAGGCACAGTGTAATGTCCTACCTCGTTTTATTTTCCTTAATATGTTATTCACTAACATTACTCGTATTCTAATTTGTTAATAAATTGCAAGGTCATATTTGCAGTAATACAAGTTTTTCAGGAGTGTATTACTTTACCAACCAATGAACGTAAATTTGCGTCATAAAATAACCCCTACTTGTTAATACAATGTAGCACCATTGATAACCGATGGGCACAGGGACAGTATCAAAGGACAAATATTCCAAATATATCAATTCTATTAGCACAAATCTACTGAGTCAGTAATTTGTCCCAGTAGTACTCATTCTTTTTTTTAGCGTACTACTCGATTTTATATCTTTATAAGTGAAGCTACCATCATTTTCAGAAGGATTTACAAAAGTTCCTTCCTACAGAAATATTCTTATTTGAACCGTTAATCAAATCTCTGCCCACAAACAATGTTATGAGATAATCAGTTTTGTGAATTGTCTTATTGCACCTAATGTTTTTGCTTAATTAACAGGTTCACTAGAAACTGCTTTAGGGGTATGCGGAGGATTTTGTGCTGGATCACAATATGTTGTTGGTCATCAAGAGCTTTCTGGACAGGCCTATTGCTTTTCAGCTTCTCTGCCACCTATGTTGGCTACAGCTGCATGTAAAGCGATTTCTAAATTGCAGTCAGTTGAGGAATGTGGTAAACGTAACAAACGACTATTAGAATTAGCCCGGCTAACTGACAATACATTTCATTCCAATGGCAAATTAACCAGTATTTGGAAACTATATGGTCATCCGGATAGTCCACTGAAGCATTTGAGATTAAGGGAAAATAATACTCTAAATAGACTTGAAGCCATTGTTCAAACTGCTTTTGATTGGACTGATGAAAGAAACTTGGAATCACCCCCTTTGTTGCTGACAGTAGCAAGGTTAGTGGTGCTTAGTTGTACTGGGACTTGTATTATATTTATTCTTAATGCTCAATAAACCTTGCCTGTAAAATTACATTCTATGAGTTAAACTAGTAGTGCAAGCCGATTTAATTATCTTTACTAATCCATGAGCCGCACCTTATTACAGAGACTGTGTAACTACTAGTAAATGGGTCACAATTCCATTTCATAATGTATAGAACCTCAGTAGTTAGAATACCCAATGGAAGTTTCCAAAAGTACTATGACTTTACTTCAGTATAATATCAGCCTGTCAATCAATTCGTTTGAATGTTTTTGGACGTTAGTTAAAATTCGAAAGTAAATTGTTAGGAGAGATTAACTGAACTTTATTGTATTACTGAGCGACACTGCTAAATTTTAATTGTATTTTTGCTTCAGATATGCGAGCATTATAAACTATCCTACTCCACCTCCGAGTATTCGTATAACATTAAACTGTGATCTAACTAATAACGAATTACTTCATTTATTCCATGTTCTTTCATCAATCCTATCTACGTGAACTGGACATCGACTTTCACTAATCATATTGGCTGTGAAATAATATTTTCTAGAAAAATGTGACATTCCACAATGGCTCTCTAAAGTAATAACACACTAAGCGCTTTCGTATAATTTTTTTCGTAGGTATCTTTTGTCTTGTAATAAACAAGCTTATCTTTAAACATGTTTAATAATTTCTTGGGTGAACCATTCATAATTGGTTTGTAATAACTTTATAGCTGAAGCAGCTATCTAGTTTCGAATATTGTTTACACTTTCATCATATATGTTTTCGTATGATCCCAGACTTTCTTACTTTATGATTAGCTTGAACATATAGAAGCACATGAAGATCTCTTTATTCATCTGGAGTTTTGTGAAGATTGGTTTTAGCTTGTTGTTTGCATTCGTCTCAGGAGGGTCTCCGTTAGAATGTGTGAATTAAGTATATAGTTTACCGTTTGTTTAGGCTTTTTTGTGAGTACCGAGGGTTTTCTGTAATGTTAGATTTGTTTTATCTGTATGGAAATCTGAGTCAGTGGATTGAAAACCAAAAACAAAATAATACACT
This sequence comes from Schistosoma mekongi, assembly GCA_034768735.1. Taxonomy (NCBI): domain Eukaryota; kingdom Metazoa; phylum Platyhelminthes; class Trematoda; order Strigeidida; family Schistosomatidae; genus Schistosoma; species Schistosoma mekongi. The sequence continues at coordinate 42,075,233 of CM068306.1, forward strand.
CTACATGGCTACCTGATTATAAATACAGTTCATCGTAATTGTTTTGTGTATGTTTATATTTAACATTAAGCTAAATCGTAAGAAGTTTGTGAAGGATAGGAAACCAGTTATACTGTCTAGAGAACGACAAATAAAGCAAGTGACCCATGGTCACTTACATAGTAAACAATTGTAAATAATGTTTGCGTCTGTATTAAGTCTCACTGTCAGAAAAAGATAACTTGCTCACTAGCTGTTCTTTCATTTGATATGGATTTATCTGGATTAATGAATACAGGTATAATATTTACCAAATGTTTAGTAAATTTAATTTAGTAGTACAAATCCTGAAAATAGGTCCCTCAAATTGTTTTACGATTATTCATCCCGCTATAGCGAGTGTTCAAGAAGTAAAACCTACGCAGTCATCAATAGTGACTTACAAGATATGTGCAACACTGCTTATTGTATAAAAAGACAATAGCGCAAATGGAAACAAATATGCTCATTATTTTTCAGGTAACTATAAACAGTTATTGATTAATCAGAAGTTTAAGAAATGAAACGAAACTTTGACTAAGACTTATTCTTGAGTGAATAGCCTATCTTGTACTCTCAAAACAAGCAAAAATATGATAATTCAGTAAACTAAACTTCGAAATTTTAGAAATAAAATAATACTAATTTTCACCAAATGTAATGTGTTGCAGTTATACGAATGTAATAAGTGATTACCACAAATATAGATGTAATATCGTACGAAACACGTTAATATGATAATATGTGCTCACTGAATACGACCCTAAGAAGAAGGAAATTATAGTAGTCATTTTATATTATTTATTAATAGGCAGAATTATATAAATGAGCAGAATTCTAAATTCGAAAAGGTGGGGAAAATTGATGAGTACTTTCGTTATATTTAGTTATTTGATTTTTAATTATTACTGGTTGTTTATAGTTTTTCATTGCGAATAATCAGTAATAATTGGAGGTCGAACTGAAAAGTATGACAGAAAATCCTATGCATGTTTTTCACCTCAGAAATGTGAAAAATTACTCACCTATAACTCGCCCTACTAATAAGTAAAACTAAATAGCATCCAAGATATTTTTAAGGTCAGATACAGTTATTGGTCATTTAACATATTATACATATATATTGTTAACGTTAATTAGTTGGCTTATAGATTTTGCAAGTATTGAAATCAATTGTAGGAAAAAAATTATCTTAAAACGCAATCACTGCAAAAAAAAATGACGCAACAAAAGCTTTTCCGTAAAACTGTAATCAGATAAAGTGATCATATGCACAATGCCTTAATCAACACATCAAAATGTTAATGGACCTCGAGTTGCTTTTTAAGACTGCAATGTTGACCGTAAAAATGAAAATATTGGATTAACATCAAGATAATTAACTGAATTCTTTTTTTAGAACATGATACATATATGTAAAATATAAAACTTAAAGTGTTTAGTTAACGAAATTCTGAATTGTTTGCAAAACAAATAAAAAAAACACGACTGAAAAATCATTAGCACGAAGAAAGATTACTGAGGTAACGAATTCCTGAAAACTTAATTCAATATAATTCAAACGAGGAATCGACGGGAAACGCGTCGAGAAAAATGAAACAAGTAATATAAGAGGTTCATTAAGAGACGAGCAATAAAATAAAACAATAAAGTTAACAATTTTCGGTAAAAAAAAGCTCATTTATCTGTCTATGATAAAATGCATGCGAATCATAATTTTGTAAACGATTTTAAGCTTCATGTTTTATGCCAATACGCTTACTTCGTTTATTTGGAGAGGCAACACCTTTGTGAAAAGAAAAAAAGTGAAATAAAATATGGTTTAGTAACACTTAGTGTATGAGAACTATTGAAGTAGCTGGTGCAAAGTTATGACCTGTGTCATATCAACGATCCGAGTATAATTACCACTGATGTACTAAGCTGTACTATATGTTTGACGAGTTGTATCGAATGGTTGGATAGAAACCCAATCACGAAAAACAGTCATTCCCATACTTTTTGTTTTGCTTATATTGCGTTTTCTGAGCTTGATCGTTTGATTGAAGACCCTTCATCGTCATTCCGGACGACTTCATCTGTGCAAACTTCTAACAGAAGTGAGCTATTTTCCTCACAAGTGGGCAACAGGTTCTGTCTACTTAGAATTTAATTGGCTGTTGCTGGCACTTGTCTTACCATTTCTTGCACATTTATTTTGATCCCCTTTTCATTGACCAGATTTGTTACACTGCAGTTATTTGCCATTTTCCAAAATATCTGATAAATTGCATGATTGATTGCTGATTGATCTGAGCCCGAAGATTTAAAATTTTTCTCGTGTCCCCCCATTATCCGAAATTCCAACGTCTTCCCAGCCAAACATGTGTCCATAATTGTCAGTATGCATCAATTCAAAGAGAAGATAACGTTGTGGCGTTTGACGGCCAGAACGACGAAGAAAGCTCCACAATTTAACTGAACCCATCCTCCTAAGCTGAGAATCTTCTATACTGTGTTTTGCATTAAGAGAATGGTGGCCAGGAACTGTATACATTTTAATACTGAACAAATGATAATTCTTTATAGAATTGTGGTCATACTGTTTGGAGTACTATCATGATCTAAGCAATCACCATCATCAACATAGAATTACAAATGTTAGCATAAAAACAACTGTAAACTTTTAAAACATATTACATACTTATTGTGTTAGTGAAAAATACGATAGATCAGTTAGATGAAGTGTAACGTTTGTCGTCTTAAGCCACTAATTTCAACCATCTCTAGGACCACAGCAAAAAAGTCAGGATGAACAGGACAGATGTCAATTCAATACGGCTTTCTTTCATCCACGAGGCCATGTCATAAACTGACAACTTCTTAGCTTTTCCCAACCTGTCCCAGTGTTGGAAAATGATGACGATATGAAAACCCTTTAAGTAACATTCGTAAAACATGACCAAGAGACTGAAGCCTTTGTTTCAAGATGTGCTGATGTACAAAGCCTTTAAAATATCAATAAATTTTTCAGATACGCTCTTCTCTAACAAACAATTCCAGGGAACAGTCTTGTCCAACGAATCAAAGGCTGTCTCGATGTTAAGAAATACAACGATTGTGTGTGACGGCATTCTAACATTTGCCAGAAGGTGAAAATGTGGTTAATACATCCTCGATCTGATCGAAAATCGGCCTGCTCCTCGTGAGTCAGCGTTTCAAGCGTTTTGGACAATCTGCGAAATATGATGGAAGCCAATAGTTCGGAAGTAATCAAGAGTAAACGTATCCCTCAATAGTTGTGACAATAGTTATGTTAAATATCAAAGATGGTGACGACGATCGCTTCACTCCAAGATAATGGGACACTACCAGTTTTCCAAACCTTCTCAAGTAACCTTGTCAGATCTCTGACCAGGAGTTCGTCACTACCTTTACAAAAAGAGTTGGAGTAAGTCGTCATGGCACGGTGATTTGTTTCAATTTAGAAGTTAAAGTTCCATGTAAACTTCCACTTCGTTGGGTGGATCAGTCGTCAAAAGCCGTAGAAAGCAGGGCAATCTGATCGGAGTTGTTGGGGCTACAGACCAGCTGAACTGACCCTCCAAAAGCTAAGCGCATCGTCTAAGACAATGGTGGGATGTTGGTGGTTGGTGAATCATCAAGTTCACAGATTATTTCAATGACACCAGACTTCTCGCTGCCAATGCCTCCGACGATTCGAAAGAACTTCACACAATCACCAAGTGCAGCTGCCATTTCCAAATCGTTGGTATGCTCAGACCACCAGGTTTCCCGGTCCTCATGAAGGCTTATCAGAAAGTCAATTTACTAGTATCAATTTATTTAGGTCAAAACATTCACTCACCACTGAAACGCAAGACAAATGTGGCGTAAACCAAACCATGATCAGAGTCCTGATAGGTGTTCCAAACGGAATAACAGTCTTAGACAAAGCCACGCCAATAGTAACTGATCGCGATATGATTAATCTGTGTCCTGGCTTGGATTGCAGAAGGAGCACGCCATATAGATGTGTCAGAAGTTGATGACCAGAAACACATTGTGGTCTACACAAGGCTGCACAATACGGTCATCATTATCTAACCTGTGATCATCGAGGTCAAATTGGCTAGTTAGATGACTCTCCTCCATGCCTTGATGCCCGATGTGAGCAGTAAAATCTGTAGCTAGTACTATGATATCTGTCGAATGAGTTTTCTCGAGAAGATCGTCTAAATGACAGTAGAACTCATCCTTAATTGCCCCCCCCCAGGGTGCAATCTGTCGTGTATAAGCGGAAACTACAAAGAAACACCGCTTCCAACGAGTTTCTTTTTACTTTGATAGAACTTCTTAGTCCAAGAGCACATAAGCGATTGTAAACGGGGATCCAGTCGATTAGTGCTGCCTCCGCTCTGGTACTTAGTGTGTCACCTACACTGGACGCCAATGCTTGAGGGTTTCCTGATAAGTGCACGTGGAATGCGCTCCTAAAATTGACAGATGTGGAGTGAGTTTGTTGTACATCACTGGATTCCTGAATACGAGTCTCTGATAAACAATATACATCGATATCTAGGCTTTCGAGAGACACATTCAACCCTATCTGTAGTCCAATATGCATCAATGTGCGAACGTTGGAGGCCACTTTAAATGGCACATGTGGATTCAGAAAGGCTATATCTGATTCCGACAAAATAAAATTGTCACTATTGACGAGCTGTTGAGTGAATAGAATAAGTAGTGAAAGCAGGTGATAGAAACAAAGAAGGAAGGAAAAGCAATGTGAAATAAAATGAAAATGCTCTCATTTAGATAACTGTAAATATCTTTCGAATGAGAAGCAGTATGATAAGATCAATTTTTTCAAAATCTATAGTTCTTGTAGTCACGTGTGGGCTGATGTCAGTCAGTGACAACGTAGGACTTGGTACGTGCGTACATCAGTTCAAATTGCCATGACTCAATTAGCAGATAGATATGAAATTGTCGGACTGGATCCTAGAGTAGTGGAGGTAGTAACGGAGTTAGTATTAATGGTACGGATTAGAGATCGAAGATTTAAAAAAATATAACTCAGTAAAAAGAAAATTATGATAAATTCAGAAGCTTAGAATTTGGAGGAAGATAAAAAATGGATGCACCCGCGCCATTGCAAACGATTCTGGACTGATGTACTACACCGTCACCCAAACTGAAGCAGATGGTTTTCTTAGGGGACCATCCCTCGGCCAATGACCTTAAGATTAACCCATAAGGCAGTGGAACATCAAAAGATAGAGTTTCATAGTAGTTGGCGACTAAGGCTGGGCTATACACCTTTCGTTCCTTTAAGATCACGGAACCCATGCATACTGTCGGTTTGAAATCAGGATTTTTCAACTCCCTTAGATGGACCCTCCATATCTAGTGACCCGGTTTAAGCGTTGGACGTTCGCCTTCGTCCTGCCACTTTAGTAAACAACACCTTCCCGATACGAGGAAGTGGCTAGATGCGTGGCCATATGATGGCATTTCGAGAGAAAGGGCGGACTCTCCTCATCCTCGGTGTAGTAAGGCATTCTGGGGGCTGATCTGCCGTAGAAAATCTGAAGGTACCATGAACACTTTGTAAAACTCCACTCCCGCTTTAGTACCTAAGTATAAGCTTTAATAATCGTGACTTGATTCATCACTTATATGTAATGTATCGAATAGTCTGCAGGAAAATATACCATAATAGATAAGTCAATATACGCGCATCGTTTTCAAGTGTATGTAAATGCAATAACGTACCATCATTAGATGAAGTCAAATGAGGGAAGTCTGTGAAACTTTGGATATCAACTGGGCGTTTACCAGCAGAACTTTGGTTAATGTGCCCTGAAGGCCTCTTCTGACGGACAGCAGTGAGTGACTGCATGTCATTTGTAAGTCCACTGTGTAGCACATCGACAGAAGGTCCAGAGAATATTCTATGTAAGATAACGAAAAAAACAAATACATATATACTAGCGGCAGAAATTAAAGCATTCGGAGTCTGCATATGTATACGCCGTATAATAGAATAGTTTTTGTTCATGAATGGCCTAACTCATTATTATAATCTAAACGTCTTACTCATATTTTGCAAATATTTCAAAGATATTAATATAAATTAGATACCTAGTGATCTTGAGAAATTCTAGTTCCCAATGGCAATTTCGATTTGGACTACACTGTATCAGTGCTATTTCCAGTTGCAATAAAAGTATTACGCTAAGGTTTCGGAAATCTGATTGTATCTTGTTTAAGATCAGCATACTCAACTCTGAAACACATTTTAAGTGTGAGGGCTAATGATTCTGCTCAGTTGCTCAAAGGTGAATAAAGGGTAGCAAGACTCGAATCTGCAGCATAGTTAGAAGTTGAACACATTAACAACAAAGCCACAGCTCTACATTCTACTGTATCACACAATCACATACAACACATAACCTAGTACATATGAGCATCGATCCAAGTTGAAGTACTACATTAGCACGAGACCAAACTGGCATAAATAATACAACGTAATTCAACAAGAAGGAATAGAGCAAACGTGTGTGAAAGAATAATGTAGCTTGAAATCCATAAAAAGATAAAGTGTGAACACACATGCTTCATGGTGACCCATCTTAAACCATATTACCCAGTGTCTACAGCGGCTGGTTGCCATTAGAGAGCTGACTCCAACCAAGAGGTCTGCATCGCCTAACGTAACTCAGATCAACAGCCACATTTTAATATGGCCGCTCCTAGTTACTTTCCATTCTACCCTTACATCAGCCAGCATCATCCGACGAAACGGGAGGAAACCTCGCCTACGCCACAAGTGATGTATTAGTAATTCAGTTTAACATATAGGTTTCTTTCCCAATATATTTAATAACTAGACAAGTTTGGTAACCAAATTATCAAAGAAAAGAATGAAAATTATACCATGCAGGTTGATCCTGAAGCGATGATGATAAGCATAAATGAACACTCAAATGTATGTACAACTAACCTACCAATAATCATATATATATATATATATATATATATATATATATATATATATATTCACTCGCAACAAGTTATTGGTCATCGACTAAATCTACAACAGGCTGTAAAAATAAACTCAAACATTTGAAAATAACTAACAACATGAACATACTTAGAACGTCGTGTTATTCGTCGGTCTTCATGAGTGTTGGTGAGACCAGTCAAGGTGTCTTCCTCTTCCTCTTTAGAAACAGTTGTTGAGAAATGTTCTTTGTGTTGACCTGGATTTGCTTGCAACGTATCTTCATCTTCATCAAACTTACGATATTTGTTACAGCTGTAAGAGATTTTAATAGTTGGTGACGCCGTGAGATCTCTTGGACTTTGAAAAGTACGGGAGAGAGGTTGATCGTTGATTGCTAAAGGGATATGATATTCCTCTGGATTTACATTTTCAGTGTCACTGGATGTAGCACTTTCCAAAACCCATGATGAGCCGGAAAAATTACCCGAGAGATCAGTTGATAAAGAACGCCAAGTATCCTCAAAACTGCAAAATAATAAAGCACGGGTTTCAAGTTTTACACTGGACTTCAAACAATAACATTGGGAAGGACTAGTCGTTAAAACGGAGGATAAATTCGTAAATTTTTAGTCACAATTAAAAATAACAAATAGCTAAAAAATTAATTAGTAACTTTAAAGCTCATGTAAACGTAATGTACAAGAATCTCTTACAATGTATCGTGCCCTATACACTCGTTTCTTGGGCGTCGAGCTCCACATTTTCGTGGGTTAAGTATGCTACTTATTTATATGCAAATCCGAGGAAGTTCGAGTGTGAATCAACGTTTGAAATTCCAGTAACTGAACCACTGAACAATGATCTCGCATAATAGGCTGTAATAATCAACAAATAAAACCGTTCTGAAAGAATCGTACTCGACGTCCTCTCTCCAACTAGTGACTTAATTAGTCAAACCAATGCATCTACAATAAAGATATTTGACATCAGCTTAACAGTGCCTTATAATTTTTTTATTGTATTATCAGTCTTTTCAAATCCAATATGAAATTGGTGGCTATTTGTGAATGAAAGGTAGCTGAAGAAAATAAATTCCCACTCGAAATACTCCATCCATTTTATTAACTGCCTGATATGAGAATAGATCAGAGATCGCTCGTTTTAAGATGGAGTCTAACAAACTTCAGTTATTCTGTTATTTACCGCCATAATTTTCAATAACTTTTACTTAAGTTATCGATATTAGTGTTCCCTATTATCATGATCAGAATCAGGCACGAGGAGCATGCATACAGGTCAATAAGTCAAGGCTACTTACTTTCCCCAGAAAATTAGGCCGCTTTCAGACCTGGTCGCGGTTTTATAGACCAGATATTCACCATTCGTTAAGTTTTAGGACATAGACATACTTTTCGGCGCCCGACAATGGTGGTTTCTCTCGACTTGGAAGCGGCTCTGTAGACCGCGAAGTTCTATGGCAGTGTCTTTCATTGAAAGGCTTATCACAGGAGTACATAAACCTTGTGAAGGCTCTTTACTCAAACACTATTAGTCATGTCAGAGCATATGGTGAACTGTCATCTGAACTTGTAATCTCAAGTGGTGTCCGTCAAGGCTGCCCACATTCCCCGTTTTTGTTTAATTTCATAGTCGACATACTATTGGAAATTACACTTTCATCGTCTGACTTTTCAGGAATCGATCTCCTACCAGGAGACCCACTTATTGACTTAGAATATGCTGACGATACAGTCCTGTTTGGCGAAGACGCTAATTAGATGCAGAAACTTTTAACAGCAATAAGCTCCAATACAAGCATGTTCGGAATGCGTTTCTCCCCCTCTAAATGAAAACTATTGCTCCAGGACTGGTTTTCGTCAACACCTGAACTAAAGATAGGGAGTGAAGTAGTTGAGCACGTCGACCCCTTCACTTATCTTGGAAGTCTGATTAGCCCTAATGGGTTAGTCTCTGACGAAATCTCAGTACGAATTCAAAAAGCTCGTTTGGCTTTTACCAACTTACGTCACCTATGGCGTAGACGAGATATCCATCTCTCAACGAAAGGGAGAGTACACTGCACAACAGTTCGCTCTGTCTTACTGTATGGGTGTGAGACGTGACCATTAAGGGTAGATGACACTCGAAGGTTATTAGTTTTTGACCATCGATGTCTACGAAACATCGCTCACGTTAGCTGAGATCACCGAGTAAGTAATAACGAGATTAGACGACGGGTGTTAGGCAAATGTGGTAAATCAGTCGATGAGGTTGTGAATCTTCATCGACTGAGGTGGTTGGGACATGTGTTGCGTATGCCCAACCACCGTCTTCCTCGACGCGCAATGCTGGCTGATACAGGAATAGGATGGAAGAGAGTTAGAGGTGGCCAAACGAAAACATGGCATCAGTCCATTAAGTCACTGACTTCCGGTTTAAGTCGTGTCGGTAGCTGCAGACTACCTGGATGGGGTCCTCGTGATTACCGTAACCAGTGGCTAGAAACACTGAGTAACATGGCCCAGAATCGGTCGCAATGGCGCAGATGTATTCACTCATTGTCCCCCTTTAAATCATGAGCTTTAAATTATTCCATAACTTTCTTTCTACACTTGCTGAACCATATTCTATATGCTCACACTCCTTGTTACTATTATTTTATTTTATAGAAGTGATTTCTACTAATGGTGGTGGTGTTAATCTTGCGGTGCCATGGTGGTATGGCAACTTGAACCGATGCGCACATGTGCCAGGTTCTATGTTGATAATGCATACATACATACATACATACAGGCCAATTTAGTAAATCTCAATATGGATGTCTGGCATTTTATAATTTTCTAAGTGATGATAGGCTAACACAGATTTTTATGCTAGACAAAATAGTGCTAAGCTTCCCTGAAGTGAAAAGTAGGTAAACGCGTGCAGCAGCAGAATCATTAACGCTAACTCGACTTCTACAAAGCACACTGAAACCAAGTAAACAAGTGGGTGGTCAGCCGACAGCATGAACATTATGGATGAAACTTTTATTGAATTATTCCTGCACAAACAGGGATAAATAGTGGACTCAGATATCTTCTGGAACTAATAAAGTTAAACTAATTACTTCATTCGTTAGATATTTTTAGAATTAATAAAAACAGAATCTCACCTAATAGAACTACAAGAAACATCATCATCATCATCATCAGCAACGTAGAACCGGGCACAAACGCCTGTAGGTTCAAGTTGCCATACCATAATAGCACTACGAGAGTATTGAGGTAACGTATAGACAGAATACAAGAGAGAAGAGTAAGTAAAGATGTCCAGAAAATAACAATAGAATTTAAGATCTAGATGAGGTTAAAGAGTGAATACACTTGCGCCACTGTGACCGGTTCTGAGCCATATCACCTAGTGTCTCCAGCCATTTGTTGCGATCATCACGCGGACCCCAACCAGGTAGTCTACATCTACCTATATGGCTTAGACCAGTAGTCAAGGACTTCATGGACTGATGCCATGTTTTAGTTTGGCCGCCCCTAACCTTCTTCCATCCTACTTCAGCCCTAGCTAACATGGCGCGACGGGGTAGACGGTGGTCGGGCATGCGCAATACATGTCCTAGCCATCTCAGTCGATGAAGGTTAATGACCTCTTCAACTGATTTACCGTGTTTCCCAAGAACCTTTCGTCTAACCTCACTATTACTAGTCTGGTCATTCCATGGTATACGAGCGATGTTACGAAGATTCCTATGGTCAAATATCTGGAGACGACGCATATCTTGAGTTTTCATGGCCCATGTCTCGCAGCCATATGTTAAGATGGCGCGGATTGCTGCGCAGTACACCCGGCCTTTCGTTGAGACACGGATATCTCGTCTGCGCCACAAGTGCCGTAGATTGGCAAATGCCAATCGGGCTTTCTGGATCCGCGCTGAGATTTCATCAGACACCGACCCACCAGGGGTAATGAGACTTCCGAGATAAGTGAAGCGATCAACGCATTCAATTACTTCACTCCCTATAAATAATTTGGGGGAAGAAGCAGACCAGTCCTGGAGTAACATTTTGCATTTGGGAGGGGAGAAGCGCATCCCAAATATGCCTGCATTGTTACTCAACGTGTTCAAGAGACCTTGAATGCTGTGTGCATCTTCACCAAATATGACTATGTCATCTGCATATTCTAAGTCGACAAGAGAGCCTCCTGGAAGGAGACTAATCCCAGAGGACTTACAGGAAGTGAGAGAGATTTCTAACAGTACGTCTATGATGAAGTTAAATAAAAATGGGGATAAGGGGCAACCCTGACGGACTCCACTTGAGGATGAAGTTTCTCGTGACAATTCGCCATAAGCTCTGACTCGACCAGTGGTGACCGAGTAGAGAGCCTTTATAAGGTTAATGTACTTTTCAGGTACGCCTTTTAATGACAAACATTGCCACAAGACTTCACGGTCAACAGAGTCGAACGCTGCTTTTAAGTCAAGAAATACAACTATAGTTGGGCGTTGGTACATATGTCTGTGTTCGAGGACCTGGCGCAGGGTGAATATGTGATCAATGCAGCCCCGGCCAGGTCTGAAACCAGCCTGGTTTTCCCGAGTCTGTTGTTCCCTAGTGTTGGTTAAACGTCGGATGATTATAGTGGCTAATATCTTAGATACTATATTAGTCAAACTGATTCCTCTGTGGTTATCACAAGAGGATTTCTGTCCCTTTTTGTAGACTGGAACAATTAGCGATCGAGACCAGTCAGAAGGGATGGAGTTTAGTTCCCAGACTTTGGCTAATATATCAGTCAACCTGCACGTTAAAACTATACCACCATCCTTGAAGATATCGGTAGACAACATATCAGGCCCTGCTGCTTTCCCACGTTTCAATTTACTTATGACGTTTTCAACTTCACTGAGAGTTGGGGGACCTGTGTCAGTTTTCCATTCGGGTAGCTTGGAGATTGTGGGTAAGCTAAGCGTGGCTGGGGGCCAGTTAAACTGTTCCTGAAAGTGTTCTGCCCAGCGTTCTAATCTTCTAGATTGAGAGTAGATCAACGACCCATCTTTTTCGGAGATGATTTCACTAACTGCCGATTTTTTGATACCGGTGTCCTTAATAAGTCGGAACAGCTGTCTACTATTGCCTGCCGCTGCTGATGCTTCTATCGCTTTTGCTTTTGTTGCCCACCACTGTTCACGATCCATACGCAGACTCTTTGTCAGTCTACGTTTCAGTTGTCGTCGCTCTTCATCATACTCCGAGCCTGCTGGAATGAGTTTTCGAGCCTCCATCAGTTCCCTAGAAGTACTAGAGATCCAATGGTCTTTCATTGGATTGGGGTTAGATGCTGATAGCGCTGATGCGTTTACACCTGCTTTAAAATCATTCCAAGCTACTTCGGGGGAAACCTGTTGGTCATGGGCGACTAAATGCTTAGCCAAACCATTCCTAAATGCAATCTTAGCGTTCTCACTCTCAAAGTGATATCTAAAGGGATTGCCCGATGTAACCTTTCTGCGACCAGTAAAACGCATAGAGATACGTGCTCTTACTAGGGCATGGTCAGAGTCTAGGCAAGTGCCCCAGAAAGAGCGGCAGTCCTCTATACAACCTCTCCAACGGTAGCTGATGCCGATGTGATCAATTTGTGTCCATCGTTGCGTAGATGTTGGAGGTCGCCAGGTTAAACAGTGTCTCGCCTTATGCTTAAAGTTTGTGCTAGCTAAGAATAAACGGTAGTCTGAGCATAACTGCAACAGACGATCTCCGTTGTCTGTTCTCTGGGCTGGGATGCCGAGTAACCCACCTAGGTGCTTTTCAGCCTGATTTAGTCTACCTACTTGGGCATTAAAATCTCCTGCAATAATTACTATGTCTGAGTGCTTAGCTTTCTGAAGGAGGCTAGAGAACTTCATATAGAAGTCGTCTTTCACTTCATCTGTGCTGCAATCAGTGGGGGCATAAGCAGAGACGACAAAAAGGCATCGGCGTGTGTCCCTATCTTTCCGAGTTCGTACTGAGCCATTTAGACGGACAGCACATAGACGACTGTCTACAGGAATCCACTCGAGAAGAGCCTGTTCTGCACGTACGCTTAGTGCTATACCTACACCAGCGAGGCCACGTGAGCTAGCTGTAGGGTCTCCAGATAAACGAAGAGTGAAGTGTGCAGTTCCATTGCATTGATTAGGTGAGGTCAAACGGATGACCATGCTGGGATCCTGTATGCGTGTTTCGGAGACACAGCATACATCAATTGCAAGAGATTCTAATGTTTTAGCTAAGGCAACCTGTTGACCGATTTGACACAGCGTACGCACATTAAAAGCTCCAACATGAAGTTTAGAGCGTGGCTTCAGGAGACCTGGTATGATAATTTGGGAACTCGGGTAACCAGTAAAAGTGGCGCGCATAGAAACTGTAGGAGAAGTGTTACAAGTAGAGACCAGAGACGGAGAACGTGTTTGATCATGAACAAGGTGAACTCGAGTGCTATTAGCGGTATGAGGGCGGTTATCACTTCCCGGTTGCCCACACCGTGGAACGGTCATTCTTGAGGAACCTGAAAGAGAAAGAGGATTAGGGTAGGTCGTGATGACCTGAGAGTGTGACCGCAGTGCCCAGGGGACGGCTGTTTGAGGTCGGTCCAGTATATTAAGTGTTGCTCCGGTTGTCAGAAGGGGAGGCATCGGCCTCATGGCTTCCGAAGGAGCTCGGCTTTCACCATGAAGCGTCATATTAGTCCTTCCAACTTCCAGGGCAGAGTTAGAATGGTTATAAAGATTTTTATTCGTAAGCTGTTTTTTAGCATGGTAGTTGTTTTACGGGATGGGGTTGCTAACCCCATGCCCAACCCTCCTCCTTTATCCGGGCTTGGGACCGGCAGAAACCCTGTGGGGGCTCCAGGCGGAGAAACAAGAAAAAACAATATATTTGGCTAGTGAAATCAGCACCAGAAAAGATTTATAAACATAGTTCTAAAGCTATAGTCGATCGATTCTATTAGAGGGTTACAAACCTATGGAATGTTACAGTGATATCAGATAATATCGAGAACATCAGTCAGATGCTACAAAGAATATCACAAAAAATCTACATATAATAGTAGGGTGGAACATGATGAATAGTCATATCCCCTTGAGAATACCCTAAATTGACTAATTAATTACAAATTAGTGTAAACAGCCGGTATTATGGTCACAGACATTCCAAAAAGATTCACATATAGTGTTAAAGCTTAAACAAGTTTTCAGAAGTACATGTACGTAGATTACATAAACAGATAGGAATATACTTAATGGTAAATAGAGACAAAGTACATGCCAACTTCACGAACGAAAATGGGATATAGCTTTGTGAGAACATGATATAACAAGAGTCACGAATGAATGATTTAAAGTACTATTCTTAGGTCATCGCGTATACGATGATTTATGTAATAAACACTTCGTTTCTATTAACTTCGTATTATCTTATACCTAATCTCCAATTGACCTATAAATAATAACTATGTCGTTTTCCACTGATGACCTGTAACTCATTAACTGTGTACGTGCCCACCCCACCCCCCGTAGTTCCATATCATTATTACTTTTGTTTTGTACTAGTATCAGTGGTCGGTTGTGAGATTGGGTCTTACACGTATATAAAAGAATATGTGAAATTTAGATCCAATCGGTTGATTGGTTCGTCAGTTCCCTGTTCATATTTCGGCTTTGGGTTATTAGCACCAGAGTAGACTTGAACTAGTATTTGTCTTTGGTCACTGTATTGTTTCGAGCAAGATCATTATCCGTAGCTGGTCGGATTTTAAAGACAACAGAATATATACATAGATTGCCTTTAGCAACAAGGTAACAGTTTTAATCAGGTAACAAACTGGGTCAGAAACATGGGATACAAACTAAACAAGTAAACTAAGGTTCATTTTAAGAATATACTAAGACACTATACAAATGCATAACTTCAAATCATGACTCCCTAAAAATGAGAATGATATATTAAGCAATATGAGATTATGACGCATACTCACTTAAGATCATCGAAGTTGTGTAAATGTTTGCGCCACTTCCGGATCATGCCGTCCCATGCACGACGTGAAACTTTGCGGAACTTGTTGGGAGTACGAGGATGAAACTTTTGGCGCTCAGGTTTTGGAATACTTAATACATATTCAGCGTAGCGTTCTGTTACTTTGCCCATATCAATGTCCTTTTGCCTTCTTAGTAATTCCATTTGTCGTCTTTCAAGCTCAATAGGCTGTTGTGCTTCGCCCTAAACACAAAATATAAGAAGGTTCTTAGAGTAAGTAATGGCACCTCATAAACTAAAAACACACTAGAAGTTAGGCAATAGTTTAGATTATCCGACAACGTGATAATCTAACATCTTAATCTTAATTCTGCGGTCTAAAGGCATGTCCGAGGAAGTTCAACAAGACAATAAAACTTCGGAATTCAGTAACACGTCCACAATGACGAGTGGGAGTGTTTACCGAAAATTATTAAGAATAATTTTTATGAAGGATAATCGTGCCAAGAAAATACTACTGTTTTGTGGTGATATTCCAGTAGCAGAAAAGGACGAACTAAAAGTATATATTAACCGCAAATTGTCAAGTGAATACATGATCTGAGCCACTACGAAAGGATCGCAATACATAGGAAATCAGTAAGGTTATGCATGCACTGTAAGTATATACGACTTATAGGACTTTTTCTGAAATCGAATTAAAACAGAGCAAGAATCATGTAGAAAAAATTAAGTATGTCATTCGTGTACTAGAAATTATTACGTATGCTGTTACTACGACCTTCAAACAGAACCAAGTCTGAGCTGCAAGATCACCTCGGCGTAGCAAGATACAATATGAACTTCAGAAGAGTAGATACAATTGTCCTAGTAATAAAGATAATGATTAAACAATTGGAACAGGTAGAAAAGAAATGTACATAGGCTACTTCAAGTTAATTGGGCGAAATGCAGCATGTGTGCAAACGTATATCAAACTGAACACCGAAATGTAAAATATTGCTTTGTTTGCCTAGAAATAATATTGTTTTTGATCCACTAAACCAACCACCAATCATAGCGATTAGCATAGATTCCAGAAACTTACATAGAAGTATGCATTACATGTAGGGTGTGGATGCTCAGAATTATAAAGCTCGGAAATACTATCATTCATCAAATGAGATAAAACTTGATCCACTATCCAAATAATTTGAATTTAAGTCTATTAAAAAATAATGATGACCATACAGATGGAACGTGCAAACACCACCAAGTAAATTACATGTAATGAGTAGCAGGAGTGAGGTCTTTGTCTCCACAATTAATTAGTTTGCAAGTAGAAATGAGCTAGCAAAACTGGCAATGCTGCATTCATTAGCATAGACTTGTACTCTTTACGATAATCATCAAAAACGAAACCCGAGTTATCAATGAAAACTATCATGACCTTTCAGGGGCTCTCTTGAAAATATTAGCTGTGTACTGGAAAAGCCTCTTACACCAACCGTTCAGATTCGCGAAAATAAAAATGTGTCACGTTTGGATAAGTAGAATACTAGATCTAAATTACTTTTTCCGCTAGTCTTCGTTTTAACTTTTCTTCATATCGATTTAAGTCTTCATCTGCGTCATCAGACAACAGCATGTCGATTTTCCAGTCTCCTTGAGTTCGGTAGCGATCAAGACGTTCTTGAGCTCTTCTGATTTCAATCAGTGGATCGTAATCTGGGTGAAATTTCCGGCGAATTCCAATCTATAGAGAGTTAAATTATCGCTACACATACCGAATTCAAAATACTCCGTGACCTGTTGTGGTCGCAACTTTCCTCTTTAGACCGGTGTCTAGTTCTGTATCTTGGTGTTGCTTTACAGTTCCGGACCGGCGTAGACATGCGGAACGGTGTGGTCGTGCCGACCTTCTGGGTGGACGATCTCCTACTTCTTTCACTTCTGTCAATTTGAGAGGACCTTCCGACTTCTTGTCCAATTCCCCGCTGCTCGTGACCCAAATTATCTGTGTAACTTTGAATATTGATATACCACTAAAAACGATGATACCTTTGTCCAATCATTAGATTGATGCGTGAACGTTCTTTGTTGATAGCTCCTAGGAAAACAGCATTCTTCACTGGGGCAGACTTCCTAGATCTACGCCGATCCTCCACAACTGATGTCATTAGGTTGAAATTCTAAAGTAGCGGCTAGGTAAGGTTGTTTGCGATACCGTTCATATACAATATCCAATACCTCAAATGGTTTCAAGTGGTTATAAGCGAGTTAGAAGTAACTTCGCCTGAAGGCGTTTCATTGTTACTTTTCGATGCATCACCGTTGCTTCCAGGTAAAGGTATATGTACATGAAACAGATAGTATAAATAGGTTGAGGAGATTCTGCTTAGTCCTTAAGAATATATCAAGTTTGCTATTAACCCACCTTATTGAGTTGGCCATAACTATTTTGGACTGTAGGACATTCCAGGGCATTATCGATTCTACAGAGAAGAAATGATGCACAGAGTCTCTGGCATTAGTGAATAATTCTACAAAATAAAAAATGTGTCACGTTTGGATAAGTAGAATACTAGATCTAAATTACTTTTTCCGCTAGTCTTCGTTTTAACTTTTCTTCATATCGATTTAAGTCTTCATCTGCGTCATCAGACAACAGCATGTCGATTTTCCAGTCTCCTTGAGTTCGGTAGCGATCAAGACGTTCTTGAGCTCTTCTGATTTCAATCAGTGGATCGTAATCTGGGTGAAATTTCCGGCGAATTCCAATCTATAGAGAGTTAAATTATCGCTACACATACCGAATTCAAAATACTCCGTGACCTGTTGTGGTCGCAACTTTCCTCTTTAGACCGGTGTCTAGTTCTGTATCTTGGTGTTGCTTTACAGTTCCGGACCGGCGTAGACATGCGGAACGGTGTGGTCGTGCCGACCTTCTGGGTGGACGATCTCCTACTTCTTTCACTTCTGTCAATTTGAGAGGACCTTCCGACTTCTTGTCCAATTCCCCGCTGCTCGTGACCCAAATTATCTGTGTAACTTTGAATATTGATATACCACTAAAAACGATGATACCTTTGTCCAATCATTAGATTGATGCGTGAACGTTCTTTGTTGATAGCTCCTAGGAAAACAGCATTCTTCACTGGGGCAGACTTCCTAGATCTACGCCGATCCTCCACAACTGATGTCATTAGGTTGAAATTCTAAAGTAGCGGCTAGGTAAGGTTGTTTGCGATACCGTTCATATACAATATCCAATACCTCAAATGGTTTCAAGTGGTTATAAGCGAGTTAGAAGTAACTTCGCCTGAAGGCGTTTCATTGTTACTTTTCGATGCATCACCGTTGCTTCCAGGTAAAGGTATATGTACATGAAACAGATAGTATAAATAGGTTGAGGAGATTCTGCTTAGTCCTTAAGAATATATCAAGTTTGCTATTAACCCACCTTATTGAGTTGGCCATAACTATTTTGGACTGTAGGACATTCCAGGGCATTATCGATTCTACAGAGAAGAAATGATGCACAGAGTCTCTGGCATTAGTGAATAATTCTACAAAATAAAAAGTCTCGGAGACATTTGCAGGTGGTCCTGACATTCGTCATGGTAAACACTATTATCTGAGTTCTCTCGGTCACGCATCGTCACTAGATCAGAGTATAGTTATAGTTGTTATAAACTTACTTACTTTCTACATGTGTTAAAATATATCTTTTTGTAATTCACCACTATCGTTTATCTGTTGCTGCTTGCGCGTTTAGTCGTTAGAGGCATTCTGAAAAGGTAATATGCTAAACTTGGTTATTTTCAGAGCATCCATGACTTGTAGGGTAAATGTCGAGACTATATCTAAAAATATCCAGGGGTATTTAGAATTTTAAAAGTCACTATTAAGTTGGTTGTAAGTTGCATATATTTACATGTGTATGCACCCATTGATGACGAGCATTCTTACTGGCTTCTAAACTTAGGCCCACTATCTGACTGAGTGGTTCTTTTGAGTACGCTTTAAGATATCCTTGCTTCTCATAGCGATGAAAGGAAAACACTGATTCCATACATTAAACAAGGACGAATAAAACTACTAAAAATCACACTGAAGGCTCTACTGCCAAACTCGTTAAAAATTCCCACTTGGTTGGCTTTCAACGTCTTTTTTCATGGCTAGAAAACGAATTAATGTTATGGAGTACTTAGGCAGCTAGACCTTTTTCAGCTTGTGGCTCACTCAAAATGCTTGGAGCGTCTTGTGAACTCAATCCATTCTATATCAGTGGAGTAAAGAAATAACGATCGCTGTTATGAGTAATGCATCGTTTAGCCATCAGCCATCAAAATGCGAGCTGATCAAATTGACTTTAGTATTTTTTCACAACAATCTATGAGTCACAATACTCCATGATTCGAAAACTGCAATTTTATTAGGAGTTAAGAGGATCATGATGTATGACATGATGAATAAATGTAGGTCATTAGGTCATAAGCGTTTTATCAAGTGAACTGGTATTATTCAAGATTGAGTTTCATACAACTCCCTCTGTTTGGAACCCGAAACTCCGAACTCGCAGACAACGAACTGGGCATTCTTAGAGGCATTTATGAGACCTTGTTAAATTTAAAAGGTTAGTGTATTTCAGATTTTAGATTGCATTAACCTTAGATATGACAGGAGTACTCTACTACAAGTAAGTGATTTAGCGAAGCCTTTAATACCGCATGTATCGTTTAGCTTTATTTTACCCACGCACATGTTAACCACTTTATTAACAGTAACCTGTCGTTTATTAAAACCATGATGTTTGTGAAGATACTAGAAATTAATGACACAACCTCCCATTCAGCGTCGCATCAAAGTTATCGCCTTTCCACACTGCCAGAAGCCTTTGTTCTGCTTTGCAGCAACTCTGATAACTTAGGCGACGATGGCCTGTGTGTCTACAGATATTCACTAAGATATTCACTAGTCTTTCACCCTATTTGCTGGAAAAGGTAATTAGTCTCACAATACTAGTTCGTATGTCATAATCGTTTATCCGCCTTTACAAAATATGCAGGTGAATTTATTTGTAGTGGTATCCACTGCCCACTTCAACACTACACACACATAAGCTGCGTCGTTTCTTATCAAAACCATGGACCATGTACCCTAGACCAGAACGAAGTCTTTCACTGACAGCATAAAAAATAACAGGCCTCACTACGATACCACGTATAACACAAATAATTTTTAGGGTTAACTTTTATCATTTCAGTAGGAGGCAAAATCCCTTTAGTCAAATCCGTGGTTGCTCCCCCACAACTCAAATATCCTTGAGAGACAACTAAACGGTGCCATTGCGTATATTCCCTTCCTGGCTTGTAAACAATAAACGTAGTGTAGGTACTCCTGGAAACATACCAAAAAGTTCCAAATGTTACCCACATGAACCTACCCAATCAACAACAGATTCCACAACACATTATATAAAGCATCTACCTTTCAACTTCTTCTATCAATAGCCATGCTTCTCAGTCTTATCATCACTATTCTCTTTTCATCGTCTTCAAACAGCACACCTTCCATAGGACATTTATGATGGGCGATGATACGTGTGGTGGGGTTAGGTTTATTACCTGCCCTACGCTGGTACTAGAATAAGAGCACGTTTTATATGGCACCAGAAGTAGTGAGGCACTTACATCCTGGAAGCCCCCAATAGATAAGTGAGAATTTTCCTCCAAGTACTATCAGTCCGAAAATATCAATGAACGTTGGCGGTAGAAACAGGTCGGTGAAAAGTGGTCAATAATAACTTTAGACATTTTGAAAATCACCGCCAATAAATGATAAAAATCTTACCCCGTGCAATAGCCAAGTGTGAATATATTTCTATGCGTTTTACCATGTAATCATATGGACAATAAGAATGTTCGAATACGAAATAACAGAGTTAACGATCAGCGTATATAATTGTGAAAAGAACAAATGTAATACAAAACTATTCTGAAATATGTGGTGGTCGTAATTGGTTGTTAGTTTTTTAATGGACTTAAGATAACTATATTTACTTGTGGGGCATTAACTGATTGTACTGAAATTGATTTTAAGTAGTGAGTCAGTCTCGTCTGCAAGTTGATTTCCAGTTGTATTGGTCAGCTCATAGTCGGGACATAAATTAACTATGAATGAAAATAAATTTTAGTTCATATTCTAGTTTGTCTGTTTTTAAATAAAACGTGGCTTGATGAGTTGAGCAATATGTTATCTACCTCAATTAAACTTAATTGTAACTAGGTTTAACAGCACTGCGTATATGTACAATGACTAGAAACATTCCTAGCAACTAACTTTGTCGATATTACACAAGAATATAGGCTGATTGATAAACAAGAGTGAATCTGAGTGTAATAATTTAATGATATAGTAAAAACGTATGTAAGCTGCAGTTAATATCTAATATTTATCTATTTCGACACTCACGATCAGTAAATAGTGTGCTTTGGAATCGTTGTACCCCCACCATCTTCTTCCCCTGTTTCAGATTAGCTTCAGTTCTAATTTTAAGGCCTCCTAGTTAACAGTTCATATATAAAGCTAGCATCAGAAAGTAATAAGGGATCGCAAACCTGATAATTGTAAGAAGTTGTAGGCAGCTGTTTCTGGGTAACAAGCGGCATGTCGTTGAGCTATGTCCTCAGCCGAATTGACTTTCCGGTTAGCTGTATATAATATTTTACGTCATGTTGGATTGCCAACTTATCAGGAAGCCTGTAAGCTGAAATCAAAGGGAGTATAACTCCCAACTTATGTCTATGATGTTGGTACTAACCGTCGTCACTAATTGGAAGAATTTTATAATGTTACGTCTAGATTGCAGGAGATCTCTTCTAACCGATAATTCACGCTAGTTATTATTTTTTGATAAACTGTCAGTTAGATTTATAGGGTTTTAAACTGTTAACTATGACAGCGGATGACAGTAATACTGAGACTATCCATATTAGCTAATTACATACGTGTAGTATTGACACTAGTTTTTAAGTAAATCCATCAGTGGAAGTCCTTTTAATAGCTTCAGTAGTACGGATCATATTTCGTGATTATTTACCAGTAATAATGCTTTACAATGGTATTGAAAGAACGTGTGGATCAGCATAGTGCAGACTGATGAGTTTTATTTAGGTTAAACAGGCCGCACTGTTTCGGATGAGCAACGTAATAAGCATTTGAAGAATTTCCCGCATCTGGCAGTTGCATATAAGTAAAGGTTTGAAATGGAAGCAAATGGTACTAGCATAATGGCTTCAAGGCATACAATTTGTTGCTTCTGGATGTTGAAACAAGTAAATGTTAGCTATTAGCCACAAAATATACAAAAGTTTACTACATTATTAAATAAGAACATTGGGTGTATAGCTTAAGTCATGATTTCAGAAAAGGCTGTTAAGACTGATGCGTATGACCAGTTAGTTTATACGCTCTTGTGCATACGAAGTTATAGTGGTAAACGGCAATCAGAGCATCTAGCTGGCCCACGAAAGTCCGCCAAATACCGGCTCAGTTCCAAGAAGGAACATGAAGAACACAAGAAGGAAGAATTAAACTATATTCCAAACAACCCTTTATATATACATGAAACCTGACCATCCGCTTAACCTGTTAGAAAACTAACGTTTATACAATATAAAAGTAACAGTGATTGTGAGCTGAAGCAACGTATTCACAATTGATCAGCAAGTTTATAATTGTAAAACGATGTAATAACGGTCTATGATAAAAACTGGAGGATATGTCAGGTAGAACGTAATAAGAATAAGAATAAAGTGTTCACTCTGCATACAACCAAAATAGATGAAACAGTCTACCGAAAAAAAGTTCTCATTTAGGTGCTGTCATATCAGCTGCCTAACGGATTTATGCCAAGGCTACATCTATCAGTAGCTTAGGGGTCTTGTTAGTACTAACCACAAAGGCTAGGCTTTTCCATCTTATAATACGTTACGTAGGAAATAGCCTTACTAGTTACTTATTTTAATTACTTCTCACACTACGACATTTACCTAGTTCACACCGTACACTCATTTAAGTGTGTGAACGATTGGCCTTAGTAAATCAGCTAAAAGAACAAGGTGACTGTATGTATGTATGTATGTATTGTATGTATGTACAATCAACATAGAACCTGGCACATGTGTGCATCGGTTCAAGTTGCCATACCACCATGGCACTGCAAGATTAACACCACCACCATTAGTAGAAATCACTTCTATAAAATAAAATAATAATAGTAACAAGGAATGTGAACATATAGAATATGGTTCAGGAGGCGTTGAAAGAAAGTAAGGGAATAATTTAAAGCTCATGATTTAAAGGGGGACAATGAGTGAATACATCTGCGCCATTGCGACCGATTCTGGGCCATGTTACTCAGTGTTTCTAGCCACTGGTTACGGTAATCACGAGGACCCCATCCAGGTAGTCTGCAGCTACCGAAACGACTTAAACCGGAAGTCAGTGACTTAATGGACTGATGCCATGTTTTCGTTTGGCCACCTCTAACTCTCTTCCATCCTATTCCTGTATCAGCCAGCATTGCGCGTCGAGGAAGACGGTGGTTGGGCATACGCAACACATGTCCCAACCACCTCAGTCGATGAAGATTCACAACCTCATCGACTGATTTACCACATTTGCCTAACACCCGTCGTCTAATCTCGTTATTACTTACTCGGTGATCTCAGCTAACGTGAGCGATGTTTCGTAGACATCGATGGTCAAAAACTAATAACCTTCGAGTGTCATCTACCCTTAATGGTCACGTCTCACACCCATACAGTAAGACAGAGCGAACTGTTGTGCAGTGTACTCTCCCTTTCGTTGAGAGATGGATATCTCGTCTACGCCATAGGTGACGTAAGTTGGTAAAAGCCAAACGAGCTTTTTGAATTCGTACTGAGATTTCGTCAGAGACTAACCCATTAGGGCTAATCAGACTTCCAAGATAAGTGAAGGGGTCGACGTGCTCAACTACTTCACTCCCTATCTTTAGTTCAGGTGTTGACGAAAACCAGTCCTGGAGCAATAGTTTTCATTTAGAGGGGGAGAAACGCATTCCGAACATGCTTGTATTGGAGCTTATTGCTGTTAAAAGTTTCTGCATCTAATTAGCGTCTTCGCCAAACAGGACTGTATCGTCAGCATATTCTAAGTCAATAAGTGGGTCTCCTGGTAGGAGATCGATTCCTGAAAAGTCAGACGATGAAAGTGTAATTTCCAATAGTATGTCGACTATGAAATTAAACAAAAACGGGGAATGTGGGCAGCATTGACGGACACCACTTGAGATTACAAGTTCAGATGACAGTTCACCATATGCTCTGACATGACTAATAGTGTTTGAGTAAAGAGCCTTCACAAGGTTTATGTACTCCTGTGATAAGCCTTTCAATGAAAGACACTGCCATAGAACTTCGCGGTCTACGGAGTCAAATGCTGCTTTTAAGTCAAGGAAAACCACTATTATCGGCCGCCGAAATTTATTTCTGTGTTCTAAAATCTGACGAACGGTGAATTTCTGGTCTATACAACCGCGACCAGGTCTGAAACCAGCCTGATTTTCTCGTATTTGGGGATCACTAGTTGTAGTTAAGCGTCTGATAATTATAGGAGTTAGTATTTTAGACACTATATTAGTCAAACTAATCCCACTATGGTTATTACAGGACGATTTTGACCCTTTTTTATATACTGGGACGATTAACGATCGGCACCAGTCAGACGGAATTATGTCAAGTTCCAAAACCTTAGTCAAAATATCAGTCAGTCTGGTTGTCAACGTGGGACCACCATCCTTAAACACCTCTGGGGATAATCCGTATGGACCCGCTGCTTTGCCTTGCCTTAGATTGGCTATAGCATTTTCGACTTCGATAAGAGTCGGGGGGACCTAATTCGACTTTCCATTCTGGCTATCTCGAAATAGTAGGAAGTTTTAGAGTAGCTGCAGGCCAACTAAACTGTTCCTTGAAGTGTTCAGCCCATCGTTCTAAACGTCTAGACTGAGAGCTAATAAGCGTTCCATCTTTTTAGAAAATCGTCTCACTAATGCTGGATTTTTTAACCCCAGTTTCTTTTATTAATTTGAAAAGTTGTCTAGTGTTACCCATCGCCGCTGCCTTTTCCATTTCCTTTGCTTTTGTTACCCACCACTGCTCATGGTCGTTTCGCAGACTTTTTGTCAGTTTGTACCTAGTTACTCTTCGCTCCTCGTCATGTTCGGAGCCTGATAGGATAAGTCTTCAGGAGTCTATTAAATCAACAGAAGCCATTGAGAACCATTAATTTTTCTTGACATGTTGATTCAAGTTCTTGAGAGGTCACTGTAGATGCCATCGCTGTTTGGACATCTTGCCAAGCAGTATCTAGTCGGGTCGCATCTTAATAATTGCTTAAACGATTATTCAGTTGTTCCTGGAATTTAATCTTGGCTGTTTCATTACTAAACTGAATTCTAAAAGGTTTTCCTGTGGTAGTTTTCCTTCGCCCGGTAAGACGCAAGCAAACGCGTGCTTGCACTAGAGCGTGGTCGGAATCCAAACATGTACTGCAGAAAGGTCGGCAATTTTCTATCGATCCCCTCTAACGGTGACTAGTAGCTGTATGGTCTATTTGAGTCCACCGTTGAGTAGGGCCAGGAGGTCTCCATGTTACACGATGTCGCTCCTTATGCTTAAAGTTCGTGTTGACTAGAAATAACCGATTATCTGAGCAAAGCTGCAGCAGACGATCGCCGTTATCCGTTCTCTGAGCTGGAACACTAAAGCATCCACCTAAATGTCTTTCAGATTGGTTCAAGCTACCTATTTGGGCGTTAAAATCACCAGCCAAGATTACCAAATCTGAGTGTTTGGCCCTATGAAGTAGATCAGAAAGTTTTCTGTAGAATCCATCTTTCACTTCATCCAGGCTGCAGTCGGTGGGAGCGTAGGCAGAAACAACGAAAAGACAACGGCGTGTGTCCCTATCTTTCCGAGTTCTTACTGAACCATTTAGTCGGACGACACATAGGCGACTGTCAACAGGAATTCATTCATGCTTGACGCAATACCTACACCGGCGAGCCCACGAGAAGTTGCTGTTGAATCGCCAGATAAACGAAGAGTGTATCGCGAAGGTTGTTCCTTCTGACTAGGTGAGGTCAAGTGAATGACTACGCTAGGATCCTGTATGCGTGTTTCGGAGACGCAACATACATCAATGGCGCGGGATTCTAATGTCCTAGCTAAGGAGGCTTGTTGCCCTATTTGACACAGGGTTCGTACATTGAATGCACCAATGTGAAGTTTGGAGCGTGGTCTTAGTATGCTAGGAACGTTATTTTGTGGGCCGGAATCGTTAGCACTAATGACACAGGAGGAAGTTGAAGATAAGGATTTAGGCTTGAAGGTGGGGGCAGGATAAACATTAGGAATAGAAGGAGTTTGATTAAAATGGCAGTGATCTTGCGTGTTGTTAGCGGTATGAGGGCGGTTATCTCTTCCCAGTTGCCCACGCTGTGGAAGGGTTCTTCTTGATGTACCTGAAAAGCAAAATGAGTTAGGGTTGGCCTGAAAGACCTGGGAGCGTGACCGCAGTGCCCAAGGAACAATTGCTTGAGGCCGGTCACACACGGCCTTTTTGAGTGAGGTTTTCGTTGTTATAGCTCCGTACTTGTCGAGGCCTTATTACCGGGGACGAAAATCCGTGAAGTAAGGTGAGGTGTGCATTTTTAGGGTCGACCTTTTCTAACCCCGTCCTCCCTTTATGGGAAGGCAGCATCGCTGCTATGTTGGTTGTCCGAATAAAACACCTTACTGCCGCCACACCTCTGTACAGCCGGCAGTACGACTTCGTCCTCGGACCTTATATTTGCTGCTTTTGGTCTCACCGCTCTTCAACCGACCTGCCTGGCATGGTAGGACCTTGGGGAACGATTGTTCCAGCCAGTATAGCCCGATTGAGTCATCACGATAGGCAAGGCCGACCACCACGTCAAGGTAGCAGCACGGTCGGGGAACAAGGTGACTACGGTTTAATAAGTTCATTAGATGGCCGGTGACCAGTATGCGCAATATAACTTAGTTATTGTTCAGTTTCACTGAATTTCAAGTACACCAGGTAAACACTTGCTTCATAATCAAAGTAGCCTGTAATGGATAGACACATACGTACAAATATGAAGTTGGTCTGTTAGTGTTTTCATGAGAGGTGCACAGTCAGGTATAAATCATCCAAACAAGCTTGCCAATTCATTAAGTGCTTGCAGCTACTTAATGGTGGTTGGCTTCGGATGATTAGAATAGCCGCCACCTTGTGTTTCTAAGGTTGTATACCATTAGTATCAAAAGTATGCCCCAGGAAGTCCAGTCAGGTTGCCCCTATTTGACATTTCTGTATATTTACTGTAATCCCAAATTGTTGAAGTCTCTCAAAATCCACGACCAGATGTTTTATGTGTGTTTCTCCATCTACGCTTGTTATCAAGCAGTCGTTAACGTATTCATGGGCATAGTCAATTCTCTAGAACACGCCATCAATGAAAAGTCGAAGTGTCTGTGCTGCATTCCACGACCCGAAAGGCATCCAAAGAAATTCATGAAGGCCAAATGGAGTTATGATGGGAACTTTGGAGATGTCGTTTTCGGCCATCGATTTTCGATTGCACGCCCTAACTAGGTCAATCTTTGAAAATACGGTCATATCCTTCGAGGTGGCCGTTAGGTCGTGGATGCATGGCATAGGACAACGATTTAACGTAGTTTAGGTGTTCGGTCGCCTGTAGTAGCCGGTGGAACTCCAATCATTGATATCCTTTTATGGAACCATATGTAATCGAAATAACCACAGGCTCCTGGATGGACGGATTATTCCTAGGTCTATCATGTGATCGATTTCTTTCTCAGCTATCCTCATTTTTTCAGGTGCAAGACGGTGTGCTTACGAGAACACAGGCTGACCTGTAATTGTGATGTAATGTGTAACATTTCTGGTCATACATGACGACTTCTCATTCGTCGGGGTTGTGAAGCAGAATTTTTCAACAAAAGCATTCTAGTTGTGAATTACTTAATCTATGTAGTTTTTGCAGGTGGAGGAAACGATAGGGAGTAATGCAAAATTTTTCCTTTGTTCTCAGTCTCATGAGGTCTTTCTATGATGGGACAAACTTTGTTGTCGCTGGTTCTGGTGATCTTCAGAATACAATCAAAAGATAAAGCTAGTTTGTCTACTGCTTTGTCTTGAAATGTTACTAAAACCGCCTGTATCGTTACAAGAAAAGTCGGCGGAGGAAACCTTCTCCAAAAGCGCGTTGACTGATTATTCCTCGAATGAGCAACAACATTTCTGTAGCCAAACGATTACCATGCTCTATGGTGTGGTACAATTCGGCTAGACACTATCTGTAGGACAAGTTTCCGTGTTTGAAGCTTGACTTTGTAAACTGATCATGTAGCTCTGTATAATCTGGTTGAGAAAGAATGGGGTGACGAACATATCCAATTTTTACGGAAGTGACACTATAACTTCAGTGAATTAGACTCGTCACCTTTGTATAGTAAAACCAAGCCTCATGTTTTCAGGGTTGTAAGTAAAGAGGTGAAGTGGTTTCATTTTAATAAGTTTCGGCGTATGATCAGCCATCATAGAAACGCGAAAATATGCAAGTGCAAATATGGCGAAAAACCTGGAAAAAAGTATGAGTATACAAAAACACTATCAAACTACAAACAAGAAAAAAAACTTGCAGGTTTGATCGTACCCAGGTCACGCCTTGCTCATTAGTAGAGTGCACTCTGCATGTGGCTAAGTTACGCTTATTGCATAATCAGAGTAACTTCCAACGGTTAAACGCGCGCGTACGAATAATAACAATTTAGAGGGCAGTGATGAATGGAGAAGACATTTTCGGTTGTGCGTAGAGTGTAGTTGGGATAGCAACGTCCGTGGTGGATGACTAGGGAGGTAGTTACTTTCCATATGGAGTCGTGATCTGGTGTTGATGCCTGATTAAGTGCCTCCAGCCAAACGTATCCACTAAGCAAACATGGTCAGCATTAACGACGAGGACCTATACTACTACTTATTTGGAGAATTAAACACCAAACCAACAAGTCAAAATCAGGGTGTAGTTGGTTTCTCAAGTTCTTTTACTTATCAACCACAGTTATGTCGTTTTTAGTAGTAAATAACTTTGGTTCAGGCTCTTACTCAGTAGGTTGTTTGTTCCCATCTATGAAACAACTACAGACCGCGGTGTTTAACGTCGAGGACTGCGGAGTCGTAACATGTGTAGCTCGGCGTCCACACTGTTGCTCAAGAAACAGTTATGTGGTACGTTGACCTTACAAATAGACATAAATGCCACTTTACTGTTAATTTCTAATGGTTCCCACGTATCCCTTAATCTTTTTCAGAACTAAGCAAAAGCGCGACCGAAGGTTTCTCAGCTGGCCTGGTTGACGATGATAATATTTTCAAATGGCAAGTACTAATCATGGGTCCACCTGATACTCTTTAGTAAGCTCTGTTAGTTTCAACCTTCATGTGTAGTGAGGGCGGTTATTTCCGCGCAGAGTTACATTTCCCACAAGATTATCCTAATCACCCTCCTAAAATGCGGTTTGTAACAGATATCTGGCATCCTAATATAGCCCGAGATGGAGACGTTTGTATTTCAATTTTACATGAACCTGGAGAAGACCGGTGGGGTTATGAGAGACCTGAAGAAAGATGGCTTCCCGTACATACTGTAGAAACTATTATTACCTCTGTTATTTCGATGCTTGCCGAGCCTAATCCCGACAGTCCTGCTAATGTTGATGCAGCCGTAGGTTACAAATAAGCATGCTGATTAATTTTTACGTTCAGAAGGAATTTAGGGAAGATTTTGCGGAGTTCAAAAGAAAAGTATGTCGGTGTGTAAGAATGAGCCAAGAACATTTTGAATGATTTATTCAATGAATATTCATTATCACTGTACATCAGTCATCGTGATGAAAATATTTCTACGTTAAACTAAATCCGTAGCCAGAATGATTTGCGATCTAATTATATTCAACTTTGATAAGACAATCCTTCATGAATGTTCACTTCACGTGTCGAGTCTTCACTTATTTTTGTTCAGATTCGACATAACATGATACTTAGTTGTGTCGGCATTCATTACAAAGATTTCCGTTGCTATTTGGTTGTAACGTGCTATTTGCTCCTGTAAAATGTATTTCCTATTAGACACTTTATTGTAGGGGCTGAATTCACTTGTTAACCTTTATCCTAATGTTTAATATTTTCACGTCTTCCTGAAAATCGAAGTTACCATGGTTTCCTTTTTCAAATACTATAGTCGGGTTTCTTAGAATTTTTTTAAGACTAACGTTGAGATGACGGCAGGGTAGTAGGTTAGTCTATTTATACAGTATAGTGGATTTCATGCATCAGCATATTTTGATAAAACCGCAAATGATCTAATTTATCGAGGTATTTTGTGTAGGTAACCATATAGGTTGTACAAGCTTTTCGATTTATAGTGGCTCGTTTAAACGGTCAGTGTTCTAGCTGCTAGCGAATTTCCGAATTCCGGTTAGTCTTGTTAACTAGTGTATTGGAAATTCCTTGTATTATGTTTTATATAACTCCGGTTCTCTTCAAAGCAATCCTTAATTAATCCGTACCTTGTTTATTTCTCCTTCTCTGTGATGTCAATCCACCTCTACTCCCACGTAATAAGAACAGCCGTAAATCATGATAGTATTTTTCCTGGGCCTTAAGTATGATGTGACATGGACCCTTCATGTTACTGTTGTGCACCGACGTACGCTTATTTTCAGTTTTATGTTGGTAGTTGTTTATTCCATGTCTACTATAAATTCCACTCATTATCGCCACTTGATAGATGTGTTGTAATTTGACTGGGTACTCTTGAGTATTACTTTTCAGTAGTAGGTTTATGACTAGAATGAGTTTGCGGAACTGAACAGTATCTACCATAAAATTAGTAATACTGGTGCGCAATTGTAATCTAAAAATGTCCGTTGGATATCTACAGGACACGAAGCATACAAATTACGCGGTTCTTATTTTTAGTCCCCCACTCAGACACCGTAGATTTGTGTCTTAAGCTTCAGGAACGTCGGGTTAATTTATGTATGCCGAAATTAATAAGACCCAACGTTTCGGTAATGCCCTTAATATCTAGGTAGGTACCGTAATGCATATATGACAGCATCTTCTTGTTATATAGTCTTTTAGTTATGTTAGCTGTCTGCAATCATCGTATTGCATGCCAAAGTTTAGTATCCTATGAAGGGTTAATGTCGTACGATTTTTGTATCTGATTGCTCCCAGACTGTTCCGTTAACATTTTATAAGCTATATGATTTATTTTCTATGGAAATAAAAGCTTGGTTTCTGACAAGTTGGTTCGAATCCATCACTTGCGTGTCTTCATTATGCCAATTTATTTCATGTAATAGTGGAAAAAAGTAGTAACTAGGTATCGTATTTGTAAAAACTAGACTTACTTGAGAAATGTACATACCTAGTTACTGAGATTATGATTCCGAACAAATATTTTTTCAGATAGGACAAACATAAAGAAATATATGGATCGATAGAATGTATCATTGGCTTAGCAAATAATTGCAAATCCCCTTCTAATATTATATCAGTTATTAGTCTAAAATCTGTTTCGTCATTCCTACTTAGATCAATTATTTCTGCAAACGTGACATATACGTGTAGATCATTTGTATTTGAGTGCATATCTCAATCAATTTAAGAGGGTTTCGTAGGTACTTTATGTAGTTTGAATAGCAATTCATAAGAATTGGCAGTTTGTAAAGCCCAATGAATAAAGTTAACATAAAATTTGCTCAGAGATGTGGCCACATCAGCACTTAAAAGCGGCGATTTTGATCTGCTTTTAGATTTACATAAATTGTGATTTAAATTATCCCCTTAGTGTGTGATACCATAACCATGAGGCTATTTGAGGACTATCTATACAATCCACTTCTCTCAACCGACGTAAGTGGGACGCGGTTCGGGCGTATAATCTGTTAGATGAGAATTGAATGCCTAATCCACTTCTAGGTTGGTTGCACACAGTTCAATTCTAGTGTGAGACGTTTATTTAATGCCTTCATGCTTTAGTGGTTTACATAGTTAATAGTAGTCAGTCATTTGAGTTACTTCGAATAGTTGAATATGCTCAAAAGATCTATACACTTTAAATTTTACTTTTTAGTTCTACTATCGTTTTATAATCAATGCAGTAATAGATCTTATCCATCAGTGACCATGAGTGTGCATACTATTACATAGTTCCGCGTGTGCTAACAGTACCTATTATTCGCCCTTGAATTCAAGTCTCATTCACAAAACGTTTGATTTTCAACTCCATTCTGCATACTTCTAAAATGTATTGAAAGACACCACAGCAAATACTAGAGGGGACCATGAGACCATGTAACCTACTATTTTGAGAGGTCAGATAAAGTTTGGGATAAAATATGGTGACAATGCTCTTATGGATTGTTACCTTTTTCATAATGCATGATAGACTTTCCTTACTGAGCAAAATCTACTTTGCCTTAAATGAGCAAAGTCTTCCGTTAACTACTGATTCTATTTGTTTATAAAATTCTTTGTCATTTCAATTTGTTTAGTACATTCATTTGATACTATACTGCTACATGTAATGACATTACAGTAAACTTAAGAATGGCCTTCCTTTCTTAAGTAACACGATTGGTTATTGCCAATTCTGGAAAGCTACAACATACACCTACTAACTTACCGACTTAATTTTAATTTGCTTTTAATAGAAAACAGGATGCGGTTTTAATTATATGTTGCCATCAATCCCTATTTTTCAATATTTCTCAGGAAACATTCCATTTAATCGTAATTATCTGTTAGTTTGGTGTGCATATGAAAGACATAAACACTGCGTATTCTGTCTTTACATCTCAATTAGTTCATTCATAGTAATTCAACATTTAATAAGTTATTTTGTTATTTATTTGAATATGTCAAGAAACGCCGCTACTAGTATGATTAACTCTATCGTCTGTAACTACTTCGCTTCGACTCGTTACCATAGCTTTTCTCTTTCGGTCCTTGGTACTCCAAAAGTCAAATCTTGTGAGGAAGATTGATTAGCAGTGACTATAGAATACTGTTAGTCATCAGCACTTACTGATTTATATACAGACCTGATCTTAGTGATCATTAGTTAGTTTATTTATTACATTGAATAAACTCTACACAAGATTAAGATGAATGAATGCACTGAAGAATAGTCACCATTAAGTAATTCTAGTGTCAGATGAATATAAATTACAGTGAATTATCTTGATACAATCGAAGTTTCAAACATCAAGCTTAGATAAAATTGTGCACCTTTGTTACATGACCTTACACTTGAGTCGTTTCCTCTACTCCATACTATATGCCTCCTGAGATGTAACTTCGCTTATGGATGACTTGTCTTTTCTACTTCAAAAGCGTGTCGATATCCGTTATTGCGTTCGCATGCTATGTCTACTGTGGTATTATCATTTCATTCTGGAAATATATTCGTTATATAAGATAAATAACCATCACATTTTTGGACATTAATAATCATTGGAATTTTCAATACAACTCAGGTGTTCTTAAGTAACTTTGTGCTATGTTGTTTTACAGTGAATTTACTAAAACTTATAATTAGCTTAATACTGTGATTCCAGACTGTTACATGCGGTTAGTGAGTATAGTCTCAAATTTTAATTTAATGTCACGAAGTGATCTGACATAGCCGACCATTCGAAACCAAGGAGCATTAGACTACTGCTTTGTCCTGGTATGTAACTATTTAGCAGCGAACATCCATGACTCCACTAGAGAGTCAAGCTCAGGAGCTAAGGACTTCACAACGAAAGCTTAACATTAGGTTACTGAGCCAGCATCGAATAATTGGTATTTCTAACCTCAGTCAGTTCACTATATATTTGGGTGACTTCACCCATTACCATCAGTGGGTAAATATCTCACACCTAACATGGTTGAACCCCACTGGTCACCTTTTCTCAGCTCACCAGTGACTATCTCCTAGACGTAATCACTGGAGTTTTAGTGAAATGTGACCAGTAGAAAAAACACAGCCGAATTCTGTTAGTAGGGTGAGGCCACATTGAAGCATACTTGTTTTCTAAAAGAATACTTAAATAAAACTGTTGATTGATGATTTTTTTTCTATAAGCTGAAATGTGACCAAGAAGACAATCATCATGTTAGTAAGCGTTGACGTTCTTGTAATAATACAGTGATATACAAGTAGATTTGGTGCATTCTCTAGATCCTTTTGTAGCATATAAATATAAACAGGACATGCATGATACAATACCGAAATATTGAGGATTTATTTCAATCTATTACTTGACTGGAATACGCCAAAATGAATGACTGCACTTGGTAGTTGAGTAAGTAATACATTCTGTTGGCCGAAAATTTACGGATACGAGTAAGTAAACGATTTTTTCAAATGGGCAAATCTATATCACGAAAAATGAGGTCAGTCTTTAATGAATGGAAAGTCCCATTAGATGAAATGTGTCATTTATTGTTTTTCTTCACAGAGAAAGATATCATTCAAAATTATGATCCAAAGTCTTAATTTAGGAAAAAGTTCCTCGTTTCATCCAAATTAAACATAATTCACGGTTTAACATTTGCTGATTCTAAAATAGTGATTCTCTAATAGTTTTGATGTACATATGTTAGTAGTCTTTGAATCAGATATTAAGCGTACATGACTGATAGGGAACTGACCTTTTGTCAACTCCACAACTACTCTATGTACCAACTGCGCAATGAAGATTCCCCAGTATATTTTGATTACAGCTGTAAATATGCAATATTTTGCATACAATTATTTTCCTGGCTATATCTAAGTACATGTAAATTTACCATCAAATGTCTGATTACGAGTTATGCAATGTAGATCTTATTTTTGCTTACCTTAAATAATACTGTCAGTTACCACTGGTTGATAGAAAGAAATAGGTAAATATTGTAAAATAGCATCTTCGTTTGGTAATTGTATTTACGGTCTGCTGAAAATACATAGTTTGAAACCTTTTTCTATTCATGATTCAGCTTGACTTACAATTTATTCATTCATGTGTTGTAAAATACACCGAAGAACGTTATTTCTAGATGATCCCTAGTGTCATTAAGTAGCATTTGTTTGAAACTCACTACCTTTATCTTTGAAATCTCGTTAAAATTCCTTAGTTTTTATTCATTTTGACCTTTGTTTACAATTTCACTGATCTCAGACGACTAAATATGAAATACAACGAATTTTTGGTTATTTTTTCTTTCAAATTTGCTAAGGGAAACAAATATGCAAAGTGGATACTAGTAATTGTTAGATTAAAATAAATATTATCAGAAACAGAGTTGATTTTCGATTTCATTATGATAGCCACAAAAATTAAATATATTCTTACCATTAATCGCTTCTTTAAGTGGAATACTTAAGAAAATGCAGAATTCCAGCAACAATCAGTTTCATATGCTTTGAGCTCCCCAACCTATCCAACAAAACGTTTATTTTTAAGGGGGTGTTGTGAACTTCACCGTTGAACTTGATATCATTAACTCATATGTGTTAGATGACCATTGAAAACTAGGAAGAGCCGAAATGAATTCGATATCGAATACAGTGATCTTTACAACACCCAATCGCAATGAATATCAGCTTATTAGTGACTCACTTCAAGCGGTAAACTTTGAAGTTCTGGCAACATGTGATCCCTGCAGTCCAAACATGTCGGGCGTGAAATTATTGCCCATCAATCGCAACTGATGGTGCTTGCGAATGTACTGCAAAATGACTGAAGTTTTGGATATCAACTATGGAGTGCCAGTTGACTCAGTGGTCCGACGATCAGGTGTTCGCAACTTAAGCTGAAGGGTATGAGCATAGTCTTTTGATGAAGTCTTGGTTATGCATTGCTGGAGAGTCCCACTCTAGGACTACATTTGTGTCCAGTACTTCCTGGTTTTCGCAGGTTGTCTAATCCAGGTCGCATACTGACATCGTATTTAGAAATGCTCATTATCAGATAGCTTCATTCAAAGTGAATTTGTTCTACTATATGGTTATTAATTAATTAACAAAGCAAACAGTACAGTTTTTAATTCACTTGTAGTTTGTCAATAGAATTATAATGTTTTTCAGCTTTTTATTGGAAATTTTTTCGTAATTTCATCTTCATTCTTGTTTCATAAAATAACTGATCATAACTTATCAAAACTGAAAAATGAATTTGTGATTATTTTCACAAAAACGGAAAACAATTTACATTCTTACAAAGTATAAAATGTGTAGGCATCGCAGTTACTGCATACAGTATATTCAAATTCTCTTCATCAAAATGATATTGTGTGTTACAAAACATGGTATCAGTCTGTGAAGTCACTGATTGCTGGTCTGAGATGTGTTGGTAGATGAGGACTACTTGGTTGGGGTCCACACGAATACAGTAACCGATGGTCCCGAATTAGTCAAATTGGTGCAGATGCAATTGCTGTTTGTCCTCTTTTAAATCGCGAGCTTAAAATTATATGATTCTTTTTTTTTCATGAAATAATTCTATATGTCCACTCTTTTTTCCATTACTATTACTAAAGTAACTACTACTTCTGTTAATTTAGTGTTCCTTTTGCTGTACTGCTGAAGTGTGGCAACCTGAACCGATGCACATGTATGCCAAATTCTATGTTGTACATGCATATTATGGGTTAGCCGATAAATCCCAGGACTAGTATTTAGTAAACTCGTTATCTAAATTCGATTGTATTATTCCATTGTTTAGAATAAGAATAAACATGTAGTTGTTTGGTAATTTATTTACTGTTGAATGTATAGGATTTTAAATTATTAATGGTGTTGGCTAGTTTGATACAACAGCTATTGAAAAATGAAGCCTTCATTCTGTGTAAGGGTGAATGTCAATAATCTACATATAAAAGATAAGGTGGACTAATTTAAAAATAAAACCAACCTAATAGGTCAAGCGCAATTTATTATTTCTGTTAAACACAAGTTAGTTATGAAATAAACAGAGAAGTACTGAAACGAACAACTAAATACATTCATGAATATAAAAATGCTTCCTTCTTTCGATTGTTTAGTTAAAGCAAATTCGGTTATCACATTCTGGGTGTAATCAGAGTTGTATGATTAGTGAAGTGAAATTTGTGCCGAACTATTAAAAGAACTAATTTCATATGCATTAATATCAGAAGAGAAATACATTAACAAATACTAGAAGTAAAAGAGTGTAGTATGCTATTATAAAACTGCATTGATGTACGATAACAGCTACTGATACCTACTCAAATAAAACGATGCACAAACTCAGATACAGTCTACCAACTTGTATGAAGGAGGTAAGTGAGAATTATGATCATGAGAATAGATTAATATTAAGCTTGTGAAATAATCATAGTGTTTACTTTTAAATAGAGTAAACGTTGATTTTATTGACCAGAGCGGTTACGAATGCTTCGTAACAGAGAACCATTTAGCACAAAAACTCTTCATCACTAAAAAGATTCACATGATCTACAAATTCCCTCCATTGTATGTATATGGTTTATCTATTGAAATAAGTTGTTTTGTCAACATTTTGCCAAACAATATGATTCGGGTTTCTCCAGGTCGATAATTAATATTATCAGAAATATTTACCATCATGAAAAGAATATTCATCAATTAATTATCTAATCGTGTTCATCATATGTTGAATTCGATGGATGTGAGGGATTTGAAATGGCATACGGGAATCATGACAAACCGATGTATCGTATTTATATGATATTCATATATAATCCCAATTTCTATGTAGAATGTAAGTTTATGGTTAGTGTCACATGTAGACAGAGAGATGAAGTGAGCTTGCTTAACGTTAATGACACCTTATTTTTGTTCGTAAACATGATCGTCTCTTTTCTGAAAAGAATATTCAAACGACTGAAATCAGCAATTACATAAAATAATTTAATCTGTAATAAACTTAACTCTTATGTTTGTATAGTACACGTATGCTTACGTCACAATTACACTGATGTAATACACGACGTTTTCAATGTTTACTAAACATATCACAAAACGCTAAGCAGTATTTACCATTTTCAAAAATGCTCCCGTTGATTTAATAAATGTATACTGGATATTCAAGTTTACTTATATATATATATATTAGCTTAGCGTAAACTAACATATCAGATGAAAAATACAAAATCTAGTGATTATTCGTTCTTGAAATGAAATCTATATCGACAAATAGCACTTCATTTTAAATTTCTCACTTATCAAATGAACGGGAAATTGACTGAAGATGCTTAGGATAACGAATCTGGTAAACACGGAAATCGTGGATAGTTTCGGTGATTTTCTACTTTTTCCCGTGATAACTTTATTAAGTTACGTAAACATACTACTCGGTTTATTTGGAGATTTATCGATAAATTATCAATATGGTTAGTTCGTTGTAAGTTCTAGATTCTTTTTCAATTATATACCATGCACTAAAGATTTTCGTTATTTCATAAACACTAACAACTGCAAAATTGAAAAGAAAGAATAGTAATCTGATTATCAGTTACGATAGCCAATAATTTGTCGTTATAGATGTCCAACAATTAACTTACTTGGTGGCGTAGTTTTACACTTAGTTATTTTCGAATGCATATAAACATTCCACTAATGATTTACAATGTATAACAGAAATTGACTGGAGTTAAAATTTTAAACAATTGGACTCTAGTTCATTGTTTCGAGAATTAAATGTTTGTCACAAAATTAAATGGTCCTGAGTTTGATCTTTGGTTGGTACTCGCGTGTACACTGCTATGGACACCAGTACTATGAAGAACAGGTATTTTGGTGTTTCCTGGTTTTAAATAATGGTCTAAATAAAGTAATTTTTTGGTAACAAATCCAACGCCCTCTACAACCACATATTAATTAATAATCGTATAATTTAAAGTGAATTTTAATGACAGACTAGAGTTAGTTATTGGTAATCAAGGACAAGTGGATTGTTGTTTGACTTTAGTTGGTGACAGTGGAAACAATCAAACATTCATTCAATCCTTCGTAGTTATCAACACAAAATCAATGAGGAAACTTCTTTTTTTTTAATAAGTTAATCTGTACAAACCGTCTAAGTAATATGAATGTAAGCCACATGAATGTATAAAATTATCAATGTAAAATAATATTTTTTAATTTTATTTTTTACATTGATTTGATTAATAATCCTTACATTAGTGATGTGTAAAATGATGAAATCAATAGTTTTTATTTTCTCCATGTTAAGTCTGTCAGTTTTTAAAACAAAATATGCAGAACAATATTGAATCTGTAAAAAGATTGAAACATGTTTTTGTTATACTGACAATGTAAACAATAACTGTTAAATTTGTATTCTATCACTGCTTATTTGTTTTTCTTGACAGATTTATTTATGAAGTCATTCTATACGAAAAATATTGATGTGGATAAAACACTTAGTCATTGTAATCATACACTAAGTTTTATTGTCACCGTTTTAGAGTACGTGTACTGTAGTTAACAGTGGAATATACGACTCGGGTTTCATTCTACTTAGGACATATCACCTGAATGTATTTACACTATACTGTTGATGATTACATTGAAACTCGAATTCAGTGTCTGTCATGTTAATGAACTATATGTAATCTATTAAGCTACCGAATCCAGTTGACTACTAACTTTTTCAACTAGTGTGAAGGTTTTCATAAGGATTCATTTGTTGTTACTTACTAATATGTTCTTTAATCGAACAGTTGCTGATGAAGATTTTGGTTAGCCAGTAAAACGCTATATTATGGGTGACGGAGTGATACAATAACCTCCAAAAATGACCAAACACCCTAACATTTTTTAAGTCTACTCCCAATGCTGTCTAGTCTCAGCTGGAATATATATATATATCTTTAATTATATATATATATATATATATATATATATATATATATATATAATTGTTAAAGTAATAGAAAATACATAAACTATAGTGATCATAAGAGGTATGTGAATAATTAGTCCTCATTCATGAGTTATGAATAATGTAGTAACAGTTGGTGGTTTGATTGCGAATATTAAATAATGGAAATGTGAAAATATCAGAAACAAAACAATCAATAGATAGGCTATCAAAATATACCTAATGATCTGAGAAAATTGTTCGGAAAGAACAATCATTTAAATTTATCTTTTATAACACTTACTATTAGTCTACGTAGATATACTAGTTGACATTAAACGTAAATGCAACTAATATTCTCAAAGAAAACACTCCCTTGTACAGAGTGGTGTTTGTGAGTTGATGTAGTAGAAGCGTATAAATCGTATCAATAATACTACAGAACTTTTAAATTAAGCATAACATGTATAATTACCATGAACCACTGTAAGTTAATCAAGAGATTTGAAATTCAATGTTTCGTCCGATTGAGTTGGAGTTGCATGAATACAAATAGTATCTTGTAGTAAGATTTATATACATATTCATGTATTTAATGTTCAGATTGAAAGTTGTTGTGAAGTCTGTTTTTTACAATAATCATCTATTCATTATAACATTAAATATCATTATATTTAAAGCGTAGAACAATATAAATTTGTTACTAACAAAGACAATTATGACGTCAAATGAAATGAGAAACATAAAATAATGTATTGTTTAAGTAAAAATTACTAGAAACAGTTCACTGCTAAGTGTACTTTTCAATAAATTCCAGTTAGTAATATAAATAATTAACTGTAAAATAAAATCTGAATAATTTTTTCTTGTTGGTACTAGCTAGGCCAATAAATATTAAGAAAAGTCAAATTTTTAACAAGAGGTAAACTAAAATATTTTTTTAGTGTTTTCCTTGTTAATAACTTACTTACCTACTTATGCCCGTTACTCCTCGCTGAGGAGCATAGGCCGCTCACCAGGATTCTCCATTTAACTCTGTCCTGAGCAATCGTTTCCAATTGTTTCCAGTTGCTGTTCATCCTTTTAATGTCTGCTTCCAATTCTCGACGAAGTGTGCTCTTTGGCCTTCCTCTTTTCCGTTTCCCAACAGGATTCCATGTTAATGCTTGTCTCGTGATGCAGTCTGATGGTTTGCGTAATGTATGTCCTATCCATTTCCAACGTCTTTTCCTAATTTCCTCTTCGGCTGGAAGTTGGTTTGTCCGCTCCCATAGTAAGCTGATGGTTTCCGGCCAACTCACATTCAGTATCTTTCGTAGGCAGTTGTTTATAAATACCTATATCCGTCTGATGATGTTTGCAGTAATTCTCCAAGTTTCAGCTCCATACAGCACGACTGTCTTCACGTTCGAATTGAAGAGTTTGACATTGAGGTTGGTCGACAGTTGCCTTGAGTCCCATATGTTTTTCAACTGTAGGAATGCTGCCCTGGATTTGCTAATCCTTGTCTTTACATCTGCATCGGACCCTCCTTTGTTATTAACAATGGAACGTAATTTGGTTACTAGTCTTCTTGGAATATGAACCTTATACCTTCAAACAACATATAATCTATATGTTTTCTTAACAAATTGTGGAAGATGCGTTTGACGGTTTACAAATATCTGGACAAAATGGTGTTCATGAAAATTAAAATAAAAAATTAGATTTGCAAATTTGTATTTATATTGGTTCATAAATTTTGATTACAGTAGACGTGCAAATTAAAATATTACTTGAACACAAAATTACAAAGTTTATTGCTACTACTTCATAGGGTGGGCATTTTCTTACTGTTAATAGTCTGGCTGGTATTTGTGTTAGCTTACTGCCATATGTGTTTCCTGAACGGAAACCTCTACTTTGATTGTAGCCTTTATTGATATACCTGAAAAACAATGATAAATATATTATAGGTGCGACTTCTGTAGGCTATGATTG
Organism: Schistosoma mekongi; assembly: GCA_034768735.1. Lineage (NCBI taxonomy): Eukaryota > Metazoa > Platyhelminthes > Trematoda > Strigeidida > Schistosomatidae > Schistosoma > Schistosoma mekongi. The sequence continues at coordinate 42,117,265 of CM068306.1, forward strand.
GTCACTGAGTGTCCAGAAAAAAAGATGATGCATCACAACTTGGGGGGGGGGAGAGCATAGCGGTGAAACTCATATATTTCTATGTCCTTTTCATATGTAACTCGTTTACGGTTTACATTGTATGGAACTACCGTGTAATTAGTGTCAAAATACTTTGTATATTCCTTTTCTGATTCTCAATCAGTAATCGTGATATTGTGTCTGGCGTAACATGTATCAAAGCACATAGTCACACATATCCACCTACCTTGTTTCGTATAGACCATTCTTCCGTCTTAGTAAAATCCCAAACAATATAAAACTTAATATGAGACGAACCTAAAATTATAAAAAATGCCTTTTGAAGAAAGATGTAGCAAACTAAGCTCAGTAGCGTAGTGAATAATACTCCGTTGTGTGAAGGTGAAAGTACCTGGATATAATTTTCATGTATATCCACATGAATAATGTGTTCAGGATCATATTATTAGAAAACATTTGAAATAAAATATTACACGATTTTGACTTAGAAAGATAGACGAATTAACGTGAATGATATTTCACTGGTGTTACAGATCGGCAAATAACAACCATAGACATTTCAAAAGATAACACCATTGAAAAATCGACCCAGTATGTTTTAGTGAATGCCATCATTTATGCACAAATAATGTGATCAAGCTAGCTCATTACCATAAGTCATTTGGTAAATTATTATTATTTACTTGAAAATCACTAAAACAGCAAATCGCTTATTATTTACGGAATCAATAGACGCAATTTCACTTGAAAGCTTCACTGCAACAAATTCACCTCATATTATAGAAAAATATTTAAAATGCCAATTTGTTATTGTTACTTTCCTTGTTATGATGAACTAACACACTAATTCCAAGCAATGCTTAAGTAGTATATACTTCAATGCCTAGAGAAACTAATGATTAGTTCTAATTTAGTTGTCATATCTACCATAGTTCACAAGTAAGTATTAATGGCTCACTGTAGAAAAAGGTGCTCTATTTAACCAATAATATCTCATTCTGATTAGTTATGAATACACTGTGTTTATATGGCTATTTACCACTTGTGATGACAAAGTGAAGAAAATAGACTGAAAATGTATCAAACGTTGGTGATATTGTTGTTACGCAAACATTGCTCGCTACATGCATCATTCTTTTGTTCGACTAATGGTTATATGAAAGATTTTAAAACGACATTTTTAGTGAAGATTTTATTTTATGCCTAATTGTTTATGATATTTATGATTTTGTGTCACATGTTGGACTGCGTTATATGTCATATTCTTAACTAGTATGTGTTTAGTTATGAGATTGGCAAAGAACACAACCTGGTACTTCAGGAAAGGTTTGGAAACATTTGAAAACACATTTGTGCTGGTTAGCTAAATCTGGCGTATATGATAAACAGAATTTAAGGATGAATAAAAGAATTCCATTTGTTGGCATCTAAGATGGTAAGGTAAGTATTCTAGTAATTAAACATTATAGATTAACCAAAATTAATAATAACTGATAGAAAAATAGTAGAAAAACTCGATTTTGGTCACTTAGGTTAATTACCTGTCTAATCCAACGACCTCTGGAACATGTACAATGGTATATCTTTCACCCTTTGAACGAGTAGTTTATACTTCTGTGACATAATGAATGTGCATGATACAAGTACCTTTGATTCGTCATATATTTCATACCTAAGATTTTATGATATCACGTTACCTGTGAAAGTTGAAAGATATGTTGCAAATCGCGATAATTCACTCGTAGAAAGTAGAATTTACTGAAAACTAGTTACTGATAACAACCTTGCAGAAAGTTAAGCATAGACGTGTTAAGTTAGTTTAGTAATACTGAAAAATATTCTTTGCTTGGGTTAACTCATATTGATATATTAGCTATGTAACTCCTGATTTACTGATTAAGAACTACTAATAAGGTTAATAGCTTACGGTGTTATTTATACGTATCATTACGTCTGAAATAAATATCCACAAATCGTGAAGATAATAATGAGCAAATAAGAAGCTATTTTTTGACAAGGACGCTTATTTCACGACTATGCAAAGCGTGACACCTACGGAGATCCTCTATGTCTTTTACATTTAGAACGAAACCAAACGTAACAGGATAAAACTCATGCTGTAATTTCAGTATTGAGCGACGATGCACCTTGAATGTTTCTTTACTACAATGCATTGTTCATGTTATAGGATGGGATTTGTTTCACCCTATAAGGTTTTCGTACTAAAAAGTATTATCGGTTTATAGTAATTGGAGCCTTACATTGTCTAACCTGATGGCTATATGAAGGCGTACTACCGAAATTAGCAAACCACATTTACAAATAATACGCAAAGAACAAGATAAAGTATCAAAATCTTGTGTTATTACATTACGGTATAGAAGCTTGACGATGTTAATTTCAACGAAATTAGGTTGTCTGTATACATAACGGTTACTTATATCTTAGCTCTATGTAAATGATTGACAATTAAGCCACTTCAAATATTATTATTTCTACGTTTTGGAGATAATTAGGCCCCACTTATAAAGTGAGATACAAATGGCTCTATATGCTAAAATCATCATAATTGCATGTCATTTAATTTGGGTTCATTAGTTTACTGATATTATTAATGTATGAACATAAGTTTGCTTATCAACTATGCTAATGTAACCTCAGTACCTGCCGTGGTATACACCAAGAGAACTCAGCTAATCGCTTCAAGTTTTATGAAAGCTAAATATATACAATACCGACTCAGTGCTATAGAGATATATGAGAACGAAATATGGGATAAATGTCATACATTCATGTTAACATATGTAAGAGTTAAAACAAATACAGCTCTATGAAATACCTTCACTGGTAGCGTAAATAATACACAGATATATAGAGAATATAGCTAAGGTAGTGTAATAAGTATCCTAAAACAAAGTTAAAAAATATCCTTAAAGAATTATTCCATAAATTAGAGACAATTATTTCAATTTTAAAGTGAAGAAGATAAGAGAATCTGTGAGATGTGAAAGTACAAATAATGTGTTGTTAATGTTAATCGCTTCTAGAGATAATAATTTTAACATGGTAAACATAACTTGAAGTTTTGCGGTATATTTAGAGGGTTTTAGAGTGACACTATAGACAAGAACATGTTATAAACATCTTTACTTCTTAATTTCGTTTCGTTATTTTAGGCAAAAATGAGAACATTCAGCAGCTGAAACAACGTCACTGGTTCAAAAAATCCATTTTTAAGAGTAAGCATTAATCGAGCCATCATCTTAACTGAAGCAAACGACTTTAACCACCTAACATTTACATCTAAAGAAATGGACTAGATTTTGCAACATCTGCGCATTCTATTCCTATAAATACGTAAACTAACCTCTAAAGCAAGCTCATAAAATGACTCATTTGGAAACAAATGTGTAAACTAGAGGATAACTGGGATGTAAGTGTAGATTTTACACGATGAAATACCAGAGATAACAACGAAAAAATTAAACGAAACTGAGCAATATACAAAATAGAGAAGGGGAACAATAATAAATTACGAATGCAAAGAAAGTAGGGTGCATCCCTCTCTTAGTTCATGACTTTGAATTGTTGCTATGATATAGGATAGAAATATCGTCATCGATTTATCAGAACTTCAATGTAGTTGCTCTAATTTATTGGATACATTTCGTCAATTTAATGATTATTGTACCAATAGAAAAGATCGGGTTCAAATTCAAATATTTTAATCTGATTGATCGTCAAGACTGAAGTTACGGTGTAACATAACAAGCTATTTAAATTGATGCAATAGAAATCTTCAGTCCCTTTTTAGATTTTTCCTCAAATATTCATTTACCGTTTACGGGAATTTTCTCTTTACTCTTCACAGTGTGAAGATAAGGTGGTATTTTGTAACTAAAATACACCTAATGTTCTAAACAATTTTTCACTATGAACTAGCATTAAAGAGTACTGGACAACGAGAATGAAATAGATCTCCAATGATCTATAACTTTCAAATGTTATTACTCTGTGATTAAGGTCACATTATAATTGGTCTAGTCTCCACGACCAGAAAACCTTTTAATTTATATAATCATTATGAAATAACATTTATTCTGTTAAATGAACGACGAAGCTATTTGATCATTTTTTTCTGAGAACAGTGATTGGCTTCTGTGAATATTCAATTCCCGGTAATTGAATCACTTTGATGAGAATTTAATGTTTACCTAAATTAAGCCCTTATAAACTTTCACCCTAATAGACGGTTATATTTCTACGCAAATATGAAGGATGTTAAACTAATCAAGAAACTTTTTCGGTAAATTATCTTATATAACTTACTATAATAAACAGTATATACACGTTAGCAGTATAATGACAAGCATAGTGATAGCGATTTGAATGATAATTAGCTTGATAAAATTAACAAATACTTCAACGTAATATATAGATAAAAACCTCAGACAATGAGCTGATTACTATGGATACAGTAGAAATTACATAACAGGAAGTTAGTCAGTAAATATTTAAGAAAAATAAGGATGTGAAAAAAGTAAAAATACAAGCAACCTAGTGTGAGGAATCGTGTTATGTTTTCGGTTAGATGAGACAAACGCGTGGGTTCTTATTGGCATAGTACGGTTAACGATACCATACAGCTAAATTATCAGGGGTAGCCGGATTCTATGTGTGATTCCTTTGATAATCGGTACAGTTAGTGTGATTCGCTATCTCTGATACTTGTACTTAAATCGTATACCACAATTTAATCCTTCCTAACCCACAGCTACTCCAAAAGACTAGGCTCGTAGGAAAATTATATTGTACAGAAAAAAAACGAGACGAGACTAGCAAACAACGTTTATATACCTCACATTTGAAATTGAATTAATTGATGAAAGTCTACAAATCAATCTTGGAAAAAAATCAAGACAACGCCTTTTGCTTGATTAAATGAACAATCGTATTTTTGGGGATTTCGGCTCCCCAACAAAATGTTAGTAGTGTCGTTTACTAAGTTTACTGTTGCGATGATGAAGATAATTGTATTGTTAACTACTTTGACAGTAAGCATTTGAGTTGCCGGTCTGAATATATACAGTTTCGAATACATGTAAATACAAGAATAAATGTCTTTGGAAAACTAAAAATCCTTCAAACGCACTAGATTTAACTACCACAGCCGGTAACAATCAGTGCCATGCGATTCATTGTAAGCCACAAATGGATAACATTTTAACTAAGTAGTTTAACAACACAGACATTTTTACTTGGTGAATCTAATCAGTGTTCGCTTGACGTATCTGTGCTTATTGTTAAATGTTTGATTTGGCCTTATCACCTGAAATTCATATTGCTTTTTACAAACTGAATTATGTCAAATATAGGATTACATTCATAGGAAAAACATTTTCACGCTTTTACCAAACTCACTAGATGGTAACTGAAACGATAAAAATCATTATATTAGTAGAGTTATGTAGGATATCTAGGTGTGCCCATGAACCATTACAGTCTCACTTACCAATAAACAACTCATAATCTATCTTCTCTTAGGCCAGCAAATTAACATCCCTAATGAAAGTGAGGGCTGACCTTCAGGATTCAGATAACCTCCAACCACTTCACCACCCAATAAGGTATAGCTCTGTATAGAATATATACTTCAAAGCCTAACGTAGTAAACATTCATTCAATTACAATTATAAAGCAGTTGACAAAGTTAACTAAGACCATCTTTGATTTTATCACAACTTTTCTTGCAAGTGAACTGAATTAGTTTTAAACGGGATTTTTAATTAATTAGATATACTTGTTCATTACAGTGCTTTCATTTAAATTGATTATAGACTCGAGGATTAATCGGTTAGATTGTGAAATTGTTATAAAATATGTTTTGGTTATCAGTAAACTCTCAGTGAGCTAGTTATTTAAATTTAGATTAAATGAATAATACTTAGACAAGCAAAAGTGGGTACAGTTAAATGTTTATTTTTACTGATGGAACTTCACAATCTGCAAAACTTTGGACAAAAATTTTGGTAGAATGTTGTAGTGTAGTCAACGAGGTAATCTGCCCCATATAGTATAAAATTACATCGTCGGAAGCAACCATAAATATTCGTAGGCTTCATGACAATCAAATACATGAAGAAGTGATCAACAGTTATTTTTATCGATTAAGTGGGAAAACTAAAGTTGCTAAGATTATTATCAGTTAACTTATAAGAAATCTAATAACTGAGAACTTAACAGAGTAATGGTATGATGTTTGGATCCATAGATCTGACATTGTTTCTACTTAATTTTAGGATTCTCATGTTATTGATATCTTCCATTAATATGACCACATAAACAGTAATACAATAAATATGCATTCATAACTTCAGTATTTGGACTTATTTTATAGAAAAAATTGGATTTTAACTTTGATAGTACTTATAAGTAGTTAAGCTTTTACTATTTAATTTTTTCTGGTTTACTGATTGTTTAGTATGGGTGATGGGGAGAGGGGAAGGCAAGAATCATAATACAATAATTTTTTTTTAAATTGATACCATATCACATAATCACTGTGAAGGGAATAATTGAACTATCACTTTATTTTTTTTGTTCAATCAACTGGAACTCAATCAAATTGACAACTCTATTTTCTTCAATTGAAAAATAAAACCATATTTATCAGTGTCGTAAATGAATGATTTATTAAACTGAATAAGCTGGTATGGTAAACAAAACCAAAAATAAGATTATCCTTAATATCTTTTAAACGTTAGCGAATCAATTTAAATATTTCAGTCCTGTGTGAATTCAGTCGTAATTCAAATAGCTCAATGTTAACATCTCACAATCGGAGATTGGGTGACTCATGTTCGAATTCCATAGAAAGCATTAATATTCCTAAAATTAAAAATATGCATTGCCGAAGAGTGTCAGTGAGAACTAGACATAGGTTAAGGGTTTCCTGCTATCCACTTAACATCAAATGTCAAATAGTCAGTATTTAATCTCATGAATAGAAGTCGAATTAGTATTGTTCTTACTGTCATCAATGTAAATCGATTCATCAAAATAAATGGAGCATGAATCCAATGATTTTAGTTGATAAACGTTACACAAACTATACAAGCATCATTAGGAATACGAGTTCGTTTGGAGATATCCCACATAAACTTCTATTATCACAGTGTTTTTAGAAAAGACTGTCTTATTTGCTTCGTTAACATGCAATTGTCATTTTATTGCAGAATACCTAATAAAAATAACATGGTGAAATGTAATCCTACATAGATTTAAGAATTTTAATGAAAGTTAGTCATGTGATAGAGTAACTATTAGAGATACTGAAAGTGACAAGAAGTTAAGGTGACTTCCTCTTAATTCTAAAATTATTACATAAATATAGTTGAATTGAATCCATATTTTGTGTCAAAAAAGACAATGTTTCGTCATAATTAGTAGATCACTAATTAATAATATTTATCTGTCTTAGAGACCGTTCCATTATAAACCTTGAATTTAAAATTAAAACTTCAAATACACACTTGAATCTTCACTTTGCCGTCACATAACCGATACGCAACAAAAATTGTTTAGTTATGGGTTACTCACATAGTTCACAGTGTTATTTAGGTAAACTTTCAGTTGAACAATTTATATATTGTCATTTTATACACTGATTATGGAAATATTTCGATAGTTGTTTCACATTAAATATGTGTACTAAATTCCCACTGAATGTTTTTTTTGTATTTATACTCTCAAAGTAAGTTTATACTGTGCAGATATGCAGTGAAATAAAACTATGATAGACACAGCACTTCATAAAACATACTGAACATTTGGACTTGTGATTTGTTTAAACATACTTCGATTATATTTCATCATTATTTTCTGTCACTTTGAATGTATTATTTAATTAATCAAAATTGGTTAGTTTAGTCATCATACCAGAAAAAATATATTAACTTTTTTCTGATTTCATTTCTTCATATCAGTATTGACGACTTATATACACATACATCGGTACTAGGAACTTGTTGAGAAGATGACTGACGAAAACGTCAGTAGGAGCAAACTTATTTATTTATTTGAATGAATAATACGAAAAAGAAACTACATCAAATTAAAAAGAATTGAATTGATTGATTAAAGGACAACATCGTCAAATATTTAGTATTGTTTCTTTCTAATCCTATGTATATATTAATATTATATATTAATACATATTTTTCTATACCTCCTTCATATTTTAAGTTAATTCTGGACATATTATCGACTATGACCCTTGACCGAAACTCTATATGGAATTCTGTTTTCTTTTTATTCAGTTTTTAACTAACACATATCTCAAGAATTCATTTGATTCAAACACAAATATTCTATAGAATCATATCCCTGAACATGGGAATAATTGTTATAGTTTGTCATATAAAAGAGAGTAAACATAATATAAAGATGGTATCAACCTTAATCTGATATGTACTGTTGAAGTATATATATATATATATATATATATATATATATATATATATATATATATATATATATATACAAGCCACGCCCAGTTACTCCTTTACTTTTTCTTCTTCATTATCATCACATCAATTAATTAGTAATGATAATAGGATAGTGGAAACAATACTAAATTATTTATAAGAATATTTTCTTAAGTTAACTTTTCTTGTAAATATCTCTCAAATATCTTAGTCGGTGTAAATATTCATATTTTGAGCCGGTTAATATGTGTGCCCAAGGCTTCTTAATTATTAGTTGACAAAGGCGCTTTATTCCTATTCTTATTCTGTTATGCTGTATACACTTTAATTTGTGGAAAGTAAAGCAAACTAAAATAAATCAAATTGTAACTTTAAATATAAAGCATATCTAATGTCAATACACACGTCGATTGCAAATACCAATCTTTTTTAAGATTATTGATCTAAGCTACCAATACAAATACATTATCCCATGAATTGATACCAACATCGTCTGCACTGAAATCTGAAATGCTTAAAAGATGTAAGTGAAAAGCATGGAGCAACAGGTAACTTACTATCCTACGGCTTCTTTTTAACAATATTTTAGTGTTCTAACGAATGTATAAAACCACCAGCATCAAAAGAACACTAAAAAGTAACTTATTTTCTCCTCAGAAATAGACTGTTATGACTAATTTCCATAATTGGCGATCAGTTAATCTACGTTCTTTAAGTGTTACCAAATTTAAATAGTGTGTTCAATGTATGAACTGTATAAATAATGATGTTTTCTAGTTATTCTTGAACAATTAACGTTCTTCTAGGCTGGATGAATTTTTTCTACTTTTGTTGATAGGTAGATTATCACAGTAGGTGATCCGATTGACAAGTTACGGTTAACTGGCAAGTAGTTACAACAACGCACCAGTAAACAAACCTTACCATAATGTCGAGTCATTATGGTAAGTAGCTAAATTGCATTGCAATGAATATAAGTTTATAAGATATAAGTCAAAAAGATGATGATTACAACTAAGTGATCAATTAATTGACAAATATCAAAAAGGTCAATTGTACTCCATTGAGAACAGCGATAACATTCTTAACTATATGACTGGGTATCATTAGTTAGATTCCAGTAAATGGTATCATATACAACAACATTTCAAAACAGACTTGATGATGACTGAGTAAAATCAACGTTTAGGTCTTTCTGTCAATCGGCCTTATCCTGATAACACTAGAATGAAACCTGATAAAGTGTGATTGCCACTTTACAAATATTTAGGAAAGACTCCCTCGTATTCAAGGTGTTTGGAGATAGTTTACAGAAAATTCTGTATAACCTATGTTTTATTTTAACTGACAATCTTTACCATGGGAAACCTGAAATATTGGAGAAGTTGCTGCTTACTGTAGGTTTTGAACTCACTTTGCTCAGACTGATGTGTCACCAATAGGCTTTTCCAATAGCACGACTGAGATATTTCCACTGACTTATCAATAAGTAGTGACCAGAGTTATGTTTGTATTGTTTACGGAACTGACTGAATATTGTCATTCATGTTTATGATTGGACCATCCTTTTAACGAATGCAAATTTGTGAATTAGAAGGTCAATTCATTTTAGAGAGCTTTAGTCATTTGGATGTCCTTTAATTAGCGTAAATTACATAGTAACATGATTTTATCAGATGATTGTGACAGCTATTAGTTTACATATGTTGAGGTCGTTATATATATATATATATATATATATATATATATATATAAGCACCCCCCTGCCTTGCATGGGTAATATTTATTTGGTTTTATTCCAATAATGCTATTGAACATATAGCTAGACTGTCTCCACATAATAATCATCATTAGTTGACTGCATGTTCTGTCACTATGTGATTAACAGGATTCCATAAATAAGTGTGATTGGCTTTTTATCTACTTTCATTTTATTCATGAAATAGTAACGAGTACAATATGTAGACAATTTATTCTCAACAGCGAATTATTAAGTTTTCTTATCTTTAAACGTATTATTTACATAATATCAGTCAACGTAATATATTCATGTTAGTTATTCATAACTAGGAAGTGTTGAAGAGCCAGTAAGAAAATATTAAGACATTATTGCCTCAAAGTATTAAAACTGTACATTTACATGTCTTGAATGAAAGTACATTTATATCCTACTCACGAAATACTACAACCATTAGGTAATCAGTGATTGTTATTGGGATCAAAGTTGTCACAACAACCTAGGTAGTAACGAGATAGATTTTAAGGAATTACATATTTTAGAAGTAATAATAATACTGGCCAAAATATTCCAAACTAATTGATTATGGTCCGTAAGGAAGAAATAAATTTACAGAATAAGTCATGTGATAATATTAAAGCTCTTAATCATGATGAAGATATAGAATAGATCCATCTGTTTTACCATTACTGATTCAAGGTTATAACACATAATGTCTTCAATCATTGACTATCCAATCTGGATAGACTCTATTTACTAGCATGGCTTGGATTAATAGTCAACGGGTTCATACTATATCTGTTTTTGGTTGCTCTAACCTTTCTTCTAACCCAAACAAGCACTAGCATGAATTAACTACTGCTATGGTTTGTAAGTGGATATAAGTAACAAATGTCCGCATTATCTCGGTTGGTAAAGATTTTCGGTGTTTCCATCTGTACGTAACAAACTAGTTTTAACCTCATCACTGCTAACTCTTTTTATTTGTCATATGCGAGTAATGCTGGGAAGACATCCATGATCAGATACAAATAACAGCAATAGGTGCTTTGATGAATGTCACATGTTTAGAACAATCAACTATGTTTGGCAATATAGGAGAATGGATGTCTCGCAGATACTTAATGCTGTAACAGCGTAACAAGAAAATGTATCTTGTAAATTATTTTTATTTTGTAACAATGAAATTTGGAGATAATTATGTAATAATGGATGAAAAATTAATAAATATACCTAAAAATAATGTTCGTGTGAAAAAGCAGTTAGCAGTTATAATGTATCGAAAGTGAACCAAGTACTACTTATTATATAATACAAAGTTAACTTTCTTTGTTCACAAATGGATATCATGCAGAATATCAATGAAACTAGTAACGAATGACCAGGTAAACATATATCGTATTACATGTAGAACAACAAATGGAACTAAATTTTTTCGGAGAGTATGACACTATTCGACTAGTAAGTCTAAATCCAATGGTCAGGATGTAAGACTCAGCTGGGATTAAACATGTTTCAAACTGTAAAACTTTATAACCATACATCATGAATGTAATTCGCAACAATATTATTCACTAAACTGACTTTATTATTTGAAAGATGGACCTAAATTATGAGTAAGTAAGCTAATTCATGTAACTAACAAAAATTACGTGTATTCATACTAAGACAGATTAGAAGAGTTTTTTTGAAAAGGACTTAAATCTGTTATTGCAATATAAAATGGCGGTTTGATGAAAAAACGAAGTTTCCAGTCCATTACTCCACGAAACAAATTTACTGAATATTCAATGATTATTTAGCTCTTATTAATTAATATTTGGTAAACACCACTTAGACCTGTTTGTCCAGAACCTTCCAAATGCTCACTGGATATGTCGCACCTACCACTTCCAGTCATTTTTATATTTCTATTTAGTGGGTGAATACTGCACATTAGAATGCAGTTTAAATAGCCGATTTAGTGTAGTTCTCATTCAAGTTCGTACTTCTAATATAGTTAACTCAATAGGTCTCCATAGCTTCTGTAATTTGATATCACGAAGTGATCTAAATTAAACAGCAGTTGGTCGCGGATGCACACTGCTAAAGAGATCTATACTGTTAATGGTTGTCGAATTCAGACCAATTCGTGATATTAGGTGAAAATTAAAATACTATCTAAAAAATACACACAAACGATTTTTCCTGAGTCTACTTTTATTATCAACCATTTCTAGATGGATTACATTCTATTTGATATTAAGAGTTCCCAAGGTTAAAATAAAATAATTCGTAAAATTGTATCAGTTTGAGTAATGAATTCACCGGTAAGAAATATTTAACTGGACGTAGCTCCATCAACTGCACTAACTGTGTATGTAATTTAAGACTACATCTGATTACAGCCAATTTTTTGAAATTTTGTTATAAATGTTAGCGATCAATTGGATCCATACACTGACAGATGGACTTATCAATTTTATCATCTGTGTACATCATTGTGAATGGAGTCACTAGTTCCCTATTATTTTCGTGCTTCTTCTGTGATATTATTGCAGTTTATTCCATTTTCACCCCAGGAATTGTACCAGCGAAAACATGTGAAAGTGAATATCTTTACACTGACCACAATTTTCTAGAAAGTAACTTTAATAAATGGGCTTGTTAGAATAGAAACATAATAATTAAAAATAATATATGTTACTGGTCTTGTACGAGCCCTGATGTAAAATAACATCAACATGATGAGCATTACTCGATATTTACTCACTTATGCTGTACTAAGTTAACTGTTAAAAACCAGATGGATTTTATTTAATTATTTGAAGAATCCATAAAAATAGGATGGTAACTACTATCTGTCTATTTTCCATAATAAAGGGAAGGGGAGCAGAACAGTGATAAAAATATACGCATAACAAGTTAAAAAATCACTGATTAGTAGTAAATCATATTGAGAACTAACACTGAATATCTATTTTTGCGCTATGAATTACATTTGATATAACTGTGCAAAAGGATTACTAGACGACTAATACTATAGAACTTTAATCTGTTATATTATAAAGTATATTTCACAAAATTTAGGCTTAAAATCTGATGTAGACTAAATGGATGATTATTATCTACGTGTAGACTACATTTGAACAATAGAGTCATTATTCAATCTTTAGATTAGATGATTATTATTTTAAATTTTTATTGTACATTTAGTGAATCTTTGGCCAGACATTTTAGGAATGTTCAAAAACAAAAGTGGAGAAAGTCGTATATTTAATGGATAGTTAACTGTACAGTCAAACCAAAATTAGTTCATTTTATTTGAAGTGATTCATTATTATAGTTGCAGAGAACTCAATGGGATGCGGGACAGTGATAATATTTTTTTCTAAGTCATGCCTTGTTTATGTTTTTAATCCACTGTGTGGTCATGTGATACACATGATCTATCTAAATTTTGTGACATGTTATATATCTAGGCTCATCAGGCATGTCACTATACCTTCCATGGGACATCTTTCAAAAGGCTTCTGCATGAACAGATTTCTCATTTATTCAATTAATGATGAATATTATCTTCCAGAATATTAAAAGAAACCTTTTGAGTGAATAGTATTAAAAATTGACCACAAACATGCAACCCTATACAATTCTCAATTCCAATAACAAACATTTCATCAATTATGTGTGATAAAATACCATTTATTGTACAATCACTTCATCTAAGTATCATTTTTCAAGTGTATTCCTAAGTGTATTTATTAACACATTGGTTAGTATATTGTTTATGGTAGCCGACTCTCGTTATAAACTAATTACTGCTGAAATGAAAGTATACATTATTAGTCACTTGATTTATTGTTACCTATGTCTTAGTTACACAAAATCAGGTCGTTTCTTTTCAATGCCTTAAAACAAAACATTATTACCGAAATGATGGGATAAATAAATCATGACTACAGTAAACAACACCGCATATTTTTGTGTAAAGCAAATTCTGAGGCTACATTACATTTGATGAAGAATGTTCATTAATGACAAACTATCTATCTATTAGTTCACTGTAAACTATGTAAACGCAGCTTTAGGTAATAAAATGTTAAAGTATGAATGAAACTGTAGTGGTTCTTATGGTATGGTCACTGAACCACACCTTTAGTCTGATCATATATCAAGCCATGTATTCGTGCTTTTGAAAGGTTGTAAAGAAAAAAAAATAAATGTCTGATGCCCTGTAGTTTATAGAACCATTCAATTTACTTTTGGTCCATAACTGAAACCATTTTTAAACCAACATGGGTTTAAGTAGACATAATTTAGTGTTCACATGTCGAATAAGGAAATTAAAGTAACGATTAACAGAGAAGAGAAAATAATATAGAATATTTGTTTGTATATATGTGCACTAATGTAAAATAAGTGTAGACAAATGCTTCAACTGGTTAGAGCATCACTAATAGTCTAAAGCAGATTGTTGAAAATAGCTACAGTGTGTGATATTAGTTTGGAACCACAGAAATGAAACCTATTTTTTCTAATTATTTAACAAAATTGTTTTAATAGGAGTGTTCAATTGATCGTTTTATCTTGGTTAAGGTCTGTAAGGTATAGTTTAAGTAGTGTGATAGAAAGTGGGAATAAATATTCTGTTGATTGTACTGCTAACAGTATCACCACTGGAATAACTTCTCATACTGCCATCAGAAGAGTGCAAAATACACCAGATGCTGTCATACCTTATATACTGACTTATGAATAACAGACAAAATATACTCCAAATTATGGATGCTGTCATCATGCATAGTTCTATGTCAAATGACTACATATAGCTGCGTTTAGTACCATCACTAAAAATCACTCTGTTTCAAGATATATGCAGCTTAGTTATCTTTACACAGAAGGCTAGTAGTGGATTATATTTCAATGTCTAAAGCAATAGGTTCTGGGTTGGATTTTAGATATAAATGTTGACATTAGGATTCAGGTACATTCAACTGGTGATTTCAAAATATAATAAAATGTCCAAGATTCTACAGCTAGTCGCAGTTCAAATAAACAGAAATATTCCACTTGTTTTATTTACCAAATACCTCTGTTAATATTATGAGTAGTCTAATCTAATGAAATCATTCTAGCACACATGATATATGTTAGGTTGATACAATTCACTGATTTTCCACTATGCACAACGTTTCAGTAAAACTATTTAAGAAGACAGACAGAATCATATTCATGGTGAATTTTCATCATATGATAAACTAATGAAAACAAAAAGGATGAAGAACTTTTAGGTTTTAATGTAGGCAAGAACGCATTAAGTATTGTAGACGGTATGCTGTTAATTCTACTTTTCTGTTATCGTTTGATGACTAGATGACATCATGTTGACAAAGATGCTTCTTGATACTACTGAGATGTACCCAGTAATTTGACTCTACAATTACTTAATAATATATGTTAGATTCTATCAAACTGTTAATGATTTTACATTAACAAACAATATAACTTTTAGTGAATTCGGACAAATACAAGAAATCGAATCATCATCTTCCAAAAAGAAACAAATTTAATTATATCAATCTTAAATCTTAACCTTATTAAACATATAAGTCTTCTTCAATATGATGATTAACATAACTAATTCTATCAAACAGATTAATATCCCTAATATCATTATGAATCCAGTTAAGCTCGTTTTTACAATATTTCACTCAAAATATCCATTTGTCAACATACGAAAGTGCATTTTGATCAATTTCCAATAGAATTATATTACTTATCATTTAGTCAATTTTAGTATCCATTTACTATCATTCAATTAAATATCAGTATGTCTATATGTATATGAGTAGGTTGTCATAATAAAATTGATTAAACCATTAATCGCCTTTTAAATGCATTTTACAAATGATTGGTAAAATTTGGTTTTATGGTGACTTTGTCCAATCTATTTCTATTACTAATAGCGAAAAGTGTTATGGTATAAAATTTTATATATGTGGATATAATTTAGATTGTGATGGACTGTTTGGATGGTTATCACAACATTAATTAATATTTTAATATTACGAGTTGATCTGAGTTAAACAACTATTAAAAATCAGTTAGCACCTGACAGATGTCTCGTTCTAGTATGGGACTATTCATCAGTACTCATCCTTCGTTTCCCTATGGAATCCAAACCGGGACCTTTAGATTTCATGGTGAATGGTTAGCCATCTTCACCAATGAGCCAGCCAGCACCCGATTGTTGAATATCCGCTTCTATCAATATGCGAAATAGCGCAACAATCAACCATTATTATTGGTGATAACGAATTATGTTATTAGCTTAGATAAAAAAAAAAGCAGAATGTAAAATATAGGAATTTTAGGAGGAAATTTGTTATAACCAACATTTTAGCAAGACGGTTCAAAGGTATCAACTCAATAATAACCCAGTAAGTAAGTCAGCTATTGAACGGACACAATTAGCTTTTAAATAAATTTATCTTATGAGTCCATACTATATTTGGGCAAACGAAGGTTCAATATTTTTCTCAGACTCAGCTGAAATTAATAAATAAAAAATTTAGGGAGTGAATTTGTAATTTTCAAGGTGTCCTTCAAAATTAGTTACTCAGTCTTTAAGTTTATGGTTCTTCATTTGATTGACTAAAAATTAAAATTGTCGAATATTAAAGTTTTGTATTTTGGTAGATCATCGTAAATACTATGGAGACTGATTTGTTTCTCAACATTAATTTAGTGCAACAAAATGAAACTAGTGTTGCTTGATATGTACTACGGCAGATGGAACATGAATAATTAGGTTTAAGTTGAATTGTGGCCGGTATGTGGAATCCTGGAAGTAAGTTTCGTTTCATTTATGACAAATTTGCTAAATTGCCCTGAATTCTAGTGTTCGTGCAACAACGGGGACTCGACACATAGTTTTTTTCTTGTTAAACACCCCTTAGTTCACCAACGGGATACTGACTCTCGACAGCCCAACGTGTGCATAACTTGAAGGTAATTGGCCTGCCTCATTGATTTGATACAGACTGAAATTTGTCAGTCTCCGTTTTCACATATGTATCATGAGCAGATTTATTTGATACAGCTGAAGTTCGAAAGTATGCGGCAATCGGCGCAGGATAAAAATATAGAAAAAGAAAACTAATCAATTTCGGTTCATCTCAAACTAATGGGGTAAGTTAAATGCCTTCAAATGATGTCCTAGATTTCATTATAATTCCGTTGTGAACGAACCTACATTATCATTATTAATTTGTATTATTTTTGATAACATTGGAAAATTGGGTTGACATGATTAACTAAATAAATCCAAGCTTATATTTCTGTTTCTGAGTTAGATATGGATACTCGTTAAAATGATGAGGAGCATATTTATTATTCATTACTTGTCTTTTATCATTTGTTTTGTTCAGAACAGCATAAACATATACAACCAGAATTATCAAAAGAAAAAACTCAATACATCATATGGCTGCCAACAAAACATAACATTTACTGAGCAAGTTTTACTGTTATTATTCACTGAAAGACAATTAGTCATTTTCCGAAATAATCACAAAGACCTTCATTCGACGAGTAAGAGTTAAAAGCACTCAGTTTTCAGTGTAGTTGATCATTTGTTACTCAAAAAGTAAAGTTATTCAACTCAATCTCTAATTATATTTCCCACTGTTAATTACCATTATCTGTTGTTTAAGTGTAGATTATTCATGTGTTCATATTCCTTATCTCACTTTTCCTATCTAATAAAAAGTTACCAGTCTATGTAAAAAACAATCATTCTTTAAAATTCAGTTGATAAATAAGCAAACCAGTAATTTGAACTTAAATGTTTGTGTATAACTACAGTGACAACATTTTCTTTCATCCGTGATCAACTGAAAACAGTGCTGGTAAACTCAATGAGGGTAAATGTATGTGTAAGTGAGTAAAATGTTATGTTTTTCGTCATCACCATGAAAATCACGTTTACCCATCACTATTTTGCATAGAAAAATAATGCATAGAATTGTATGACAGGGGATTGTACAAACATACAGTAGTTTACAACATGCATATCATCGTTATTTCAATAATTAGTGTAACGATCTCGTCAGGGTATTTTCATATTTTGCTAATGAAAATTTAATTTTTCACTATTATTTTTGGCTCCTCAAGTCATACCATAAGTTGGTTATTTTTTCTTTCATTTAGTAGAAGTGTAATTTTCCTGAAAGATTTCGTTTCAAGCATTAAAGTTCATTATTCATGTGTTTTTTACTTTGCCATGTCGAGCTGTAGTGTATGAACAGGCAACTGAGTATAAATCCAGAATCTTAAAGTGAAATCTTCAATAAAAATTAGATTGCAATATACAGAACCTATCAATTAATTGAGTAGGAAAATGGCTGGGAATTTTTGGTCACGATACGCTATAGTCTCATATTTTAATATTAGGCTTGAAAAATTAAGCATCCTATCAACTTAAATACTAATCTGTGATTGGTTTTAATCATATTAAGATGCTATACTTGTTGATTGTTCAAGTCAATACTATTGTTTATTCAATATATAAACCACACTTTGTAATTAATTGTCATTACTGCTGTATAAAGGGTCATTTTACTTTTGATTGATTGATTTCTTAACAAGATTGGATGAATAAAGATTGAATGTTTTAGGGATTGTTGAATTCAATAATAATTTTACTAACTGGTGTTAATAAAAATGGCAGAAATCAGCAGACAATTGTTACCTCCTGGTATGGAACTCGCCTGTAATGTATATTCACGACTCCACTAAGAAGTCGAACCACTGACTTTCAGGTTTTTTGATGGGCATTTAATCACTTTACCAACGACCTTTATTTGGATCCAGCATTCTTTAAAACATCCAGCTAATATGAGCTCACAAGTGACTAAATTCAATAGGTGAATATTTGGAGCCAAAGTGAAGAGACGTGATCGGTGGGAATCAGCCATGTCGAGCATGAGTTAATTATCCACACTGATAGGATGAATGAGGCCGCGTAAATATATTGTGAAATGACTTAAGAAAGTATTACCAGCCGGCGGGTGCTGGTTGATTCAGTGATTTTACGGTTAAGCATTCGCCACGAAGCCTGAAGTTACTGGGCTTGAGTCCCCGGTGGTTTGTTTATGCTAACAATTAAAAAGTCCCATACTTGGAATAAGCGGTTATTTAGTGTCATTTCCTTCCTTTAATGAATGTTCAACTTAGGTCAATTAAGATAACAGTAATAACATTGAAAGTAATATTAAGTATGCCTATACAATTACCAACAATTAGTCTAATAATATTATACGAATTTTAGATGCATTTCCTTTAGCAGTAAATTTAAATGGCACTATTGAATGTAGCAATAGGATAACAGTAATTTTAGGTAACAACTGGCTACATGTATCTGTTTTATGAGCGTATTCTTTTTAAGTTTATATTTAAAGTACAATAACAGAAAAAAATAATGCCGCAACTCAAGAAAAACATTAGGAAGATAGGAAACTAAAATAATTTATGTTATTTGAGAATACCTATTTACAACATACTGTAAAATAATATAATGAATCGAAATTATTCTAAAGGTGAGTAATGAATATTCTGAAGAATGTAACAACAAGTGTTGCATATAAATCATGTATCAGTGTAGCATTTCAATATTGAATGATGTAGTTTATTCAATAAATAGGCACTTGTTCTTTATATTCTACACGTGTAATACTTTATGCAAGAGAATCGTTACAGCCTCAGAAGTAATGACAAGTAACACAAGTAACTAGTTCTTTTATGTTTCTAGTTTTCTTTTAAATTGTGATATTATCAGAATTGTGCATAGTAATCCAGTCAGATCTTATCAAGAGATAAAATCTCATTCCAAAATTATTGATTCTCTGAATTTCTATTCAGCATTTAGTAGCTTAATTAATTAGTTGATTAGGGCATACTACTGAAAAGATTTTAATGTTTACAATGAGTACATTAATGACAATAAAGGTTACATCTAACCCAAGAGGATTTTCTCATCAGTGAACATGTTTTCTTAAGGAAGATGAATAATTGGTTAGATAGTGATTTCACGGTCAAGGTGTATAGTCCAATCAACGATTTTGTTCATGGAAGACGTTGAAGTGATGTTGCAAACCAAGATTACACGGTGGGTAGTTTTAGTGATCGAAAGTATTGCGTTTCAGCAAAATGCTTAATAATCAAGAAAAAACACGTTTTTGCATAAAGAAGGAAAACAGAAGTGGAAACAAAAAGACTGATTGGTAAGTATCTAGCTTAATAAAAATGAACTGTTGTGCAAATATTTGGCACTTAAAACAAGGATAAGAGAACAGGATATTTTCAGAATGTCCTAAATGGAAAAGTGTCTACATCACTTAAATAACTTGGATGTATCATCCGAAACCAATATTTACATAGACGAGTGGAAACGTACCTCCATCACATCATTGTACATTGAGAACATTATTTCTTTTCAAATGCAAGAGTACATATAAATAACAATGAGGGTATGTGGAGCTTGCTACAAACTTATTTACATCCTCATAAATGTTCTCTAAGAAAGAATACAAAATCGACGAGTTTCACAAACAAACACTAAGATTTTCTAACTTCTAACCTAATTGATAAGTTCTACTTATTAATTAGTGAGTTAATGACATTCTACATCTTGTAGTTCCATATAATTTTTAATGAGAAAAAGTCATTTTTATTACCTTTCATTCAACTTCTTAAGATTTTATTATATTTATATTCCATTAAAGTAGGGCAACTTTTTATTACTTAAGTTTATATAAGCTAGAGACTATTGTAAAATACCAAAACTGTATAATTAATGGATATGTAACAGGGGAAATCTTAAGGAATCTTAAGGAATTTACTACAGAAAACTCAATAAATCATTATTCCCATTTTCAGCACATATTTATTTAGTCAATCACTGATTGGTTATCTATTGGCTAACACTTTAAACTACTCATAAGTAGTTTATGTATATGCTAATCATAACTGTTGTCCAGTAAAAATAATTTACTCTAAGGTGAAAAACATTGTTTTCAACACTCCATTCATGAACATATGTATATTGAGATATTGATTTATAACACAGTAAAATTGTCTAAATTGAGTCATATGAATGAAGTGTTCTATTGACAGTATAACTGTCATTTCACCTACTCAACAAAACAGTGACCATATTCATTCTCTAATTGAATTGTTTATTATTATTTTAAATAATCAATTTTAATTTGAGTATAAATTAATTTAATAGGCTAAATAAGGACAAGTAGTTTAATTTAATTTGTTTTCATTTTTTTGCAAATCATTTTACTTTGAACTTTCATTTAAATGGATTAATTGAAATAAATAACAAAAAAAATAAAGAAATAATTTTGAAAAAAATTCATTTTTTTTCATATTTTTTCAACTGTTTCTAACTATGAATTATGTAGGATAATAAAAAATATTTTTACATTTTAAACAATTAAAACATGAAATCATTGACAAAATGAACCAAGAGAGCATGACATTTTTTTATATTTTATCAAGTAATTAATCTGTGCCTCTTTCCCTCCCCCCTCCTAGTCTCTTAACTTTGCCTTGATTATATGCATTTTAGTTTTAAGAAAAAATTCTTTTTCGAGTTCAGTAACACTTTCGAAGAAAAAAACTGGTTAAATCTATTGCAACAAAATAATTAAGTAAGTGTTTTGACCTATGTATTATTTAAATATTGCAATCGAAAATGAGAATTCCTGAATTTCGACTGATAAGCAAGTTGATGTACTGATCCAATTAAGAATTTATGATTCAGTCTAGTAATTTGAAACATAGATATTTTCGATGAAGAAGAGTTTTGAATAAGGGTTAAGGGGGGGGGAAAGGAGGTAGACATTCAACAAGTGTCCATTGGTTATTGACGTTTCCTTGTGACTGATTTTAATTGATAAACTAATTCCAAAATACTGTAAATGTTTTTAATAGTATTCAGCTAAATAATCATATAGTTTACACAGTTACTTGAATTATGTAATAATGTAAGTGAAGTCAAAGCGTGTATTAAAAGTATTTAGCTGACCTTAGTGCTCATTGAATCAGCCTTCATTACAAACATATTTGATTTTCTGCAATAGGGAGGTGTAAATAAAATAACCCTTCCAGACTTTCATACTTCGAAAATGCAATTTATACTTGTTCATATCAAGACAAGACACTCATATCATGTTAAAAGTTTTTCAAAGCCAAGAAATGTCAAGGCACCCAAACTGCGTTGATTCCATAAATCAATTACCGGCTTGCATTTATTATTAGTTAATCAATCTTTTATTAATTAAAGCTGTTAAAAATTTCCCCTTACCACTTAAAAAGCTGTCTACGCATAATATGGTGCAATTGCAGCAATGTGAGCAAAGGTTCATCAGAAATAAAATGTAAGCATGTGTTACAGCAATCAAGTTGGCTTTATGTAATTCATAAAGAGGTACTTTAGTGATATAATCTTGAATACATAACAATATATAACATTAAAATCAGTTCCATATACATGCTAAAAAATTCTTCACTATACAAACAATAATAATAATTTGTTCGGAAGCGACGAAGCTAAAATACATTTTTCGGATTCCTGATCACAGAAGGTAGTTAGATAGCAGAAACATTTTGATAAATCAAATTTTAGTTGATACGATATACATATTGGAGGCAAAATTACGTACATTCGGACAAGAAGTTCCACTTAAAGTGAGTTTCATCGTCGAGAGCTACTGAATAGTTTTAAAGTGCAGCATAAAATTTTCTAGATATTTTAGGAAGCAGGGATTGACACCACTTCTATAATATAAAATGTCTCTCTATAATAAAAATTCATGTTGTCATTGCAGTATTTTATAACATCAAATTTTTGTTCTGTTTTAATGTTGTCAATTTTTTCAAATTAAATCTGTAATTGCCAAGTATGCTTTCCTGTCTGTAACCATTTAAAAACAGCAAAGACCTTAACGTTTTTATATGTAATAAAGTCATAAGTTATTATTGTAAATGATGGACTTCAAAATTTACAATTTTAATGAAAATTACAGCATTATCTGTAGTCATCCTATAGTTCTGATTAATTTAACGTAAACCAGTAACAATATATATACAAGTACAGATATATTCATTTAAGCAGAAAATTTACTATTTCCTCAGCTAAATATTCTGTTGTACTTTTTATGAAAATCTATTGTCTAAATTTGTACTATATGTGGTTCTGATGAAGTGTATTCATTACGCCACGAACCACCTTTCCAGCCGATAAGAAATTAGTTGATTTTGGCACATGATTAATATCTCCAATTTATGTTTGTCAAATAATATCGACCGTAAATTAAGTATCGTTGGACAAGTGTTTCTTTCTAGTAAGGGACTTCTCAGAAGTATGCACTCAAGTACACTATAGAACCAAACCAAAAACATTCGGGTTTATCAGTTATATTCGTGGTGGTTCACTAATGGTTACCAGACCGGTATGTCCAAGTAGTTCAATCCGTAGTGAAGCTGTACGTGCTGACTGCCGAAAAGTTCTTCATGAAAACAAAACATCTATTCTATGCTTCCTGGTTTTCCATTCTACTTAGCAGAGATTGATCTTTGACAAACCACTTATACAAATTAAGAACCGTTTTTCAAATGAATTACGTAACAGTTTACAGAAAATATTCACAATTCATCAAAAATACGCAACTCCCCTTTTCACAAGTGAAAATATCGCAACAAGTTTATTTCACTGTTGTTAATGATGTTTTAAGTAAAATAATTGAAAAGAAAATGAATAAAGTAATAAATTATTATGAAAATAATCTACAAATTTCAGTGAAAAATATTCTCTGTATGTTGGAATTTTTAATTATTTTATTCTTATTAGATGGTAAGGTTGTACTTAACACTATATGCTACGTAATAAATAGTGAGGGCAAAGTAATAATCATTTCAGAATGTTTCAGTG
This sequence comes from Schistosoma mekongi, assembly GCA_034768735.1. Classification (NCBI taxonomy): domain Eukaryota; kingdom Metazoa; phylum Platyhelminthes; class Trematoda; order Strigeidida; family Schistosomatidae; genus Schistosoma; species Schistosoma mekongi. The sequence goes on from CM068306.1 coordinate 42,141,494, forward strand.
AGGTCTGATTACTTTGATGGTATTGATTGTACTCTAATATGTGGTCACTATCCAGTTAGAAAATCAATTACTTTCATGATTATTAATAGATCACTGAGGATATGTTTTTAAATGATACAACAAACGACGACTAAATGAATGCTTAAATGTACACTAACTAGCAGTGTTGTAGTGTGAAAAAGGCCAGTTGGGCAATCAAATACTTGTTTAGTGAAAACAGAGGATGTCATTAAATATTACATACATTAATTCTAATCAGCAATTTTCACATCCTTTGCGTTCTCTGGTCCGTGTCGTTTATCGGCTTGCTTATCTTGGTTGTTCTCGATTTTTCTATGTATTTTAATCATGATTTACTCCTTTCTACCCCGCATCTCGCTTCATATGCTGTTTACTGATTCTTTCCATTTTCCTGTGACGCTCTGATAACTACTAATTGATGACCTTATGATTAGTATCCACCACAGTATGAGATATATGTCCTAAAATTCTAAATACAACTCCCTAAGTTTTGACGTTAAAATTGAAAATACATATTCACATTCTATTTCCTTCGTAGCAATAGACATTGCATTTATATTTAAACAAAAACTTCTTTGTAAATTAAATACCTTGCATAGGTTATTGCAAGATTTGGCATTTGTAAAGAGTATCATTTATGTCAAATTGGGATATTTTTTTCACAGCTACCTTATCATTCACATCCTCTAAAAATGTCTACCAATAATGGAACCCCTTTTTGTATAAGTGAACTTACTAGAAATTTTATGTTTGATTACAATAATCAATAACTGAATTGGCCTGTCTTAAATTATACATTTGTACATAACTAGATTAAGTAATTAATAGTTGAATAAGCTTTATCTAATGTTTACCTGTAAAATAGATTTACATTTATTTACAGTTTGAGACAAATAAACATAATATATACAACTCATTTAGGCACTTAATATTTCAGTAGAATGAAATTCACATTATAGACCCCATATACAGTCTTGTGAAAAAAAATCCTATGTCAAGAAAACTCACTCAAGTTATGGTAACAGAGAATAAATGACACTGAATAAGTTTCTACACGAGTAACTAGATAATGAAGTTTAATTAAATGTATACATTTGCTATTCTCACGATTGTAAAAATACTTTACTTTCACACTCTTATTGAGCATTTCATAACGAATTTCACCAATGGTTGCTATTTCAAGTAGGCATATAATGTTCTTTTGATTGTGCAATATCATATTGTCTTTCAAAATCAACTCCTAGGTTTTTTTTTATTCAGACTTTTTTTACTGGTAAATGGTAAAATTATACATGGTGTAAAAAAACTCGCATTGTGTTTTCGCATTTTACCAATCATTTTTACTTGTCATTATCATATTTCTTGGTAAAATTGTTGACAACGTTGCATGAGTGGGAAATGTTGGTAAAGATGATGATGTAAGTTCTTAAAACTTAATAATTTAATTACAAAATAGGTGAAGTACTGTAAAGTAGTACTGCTGATATTATTCAAAACAACTACAATAACATCATATTCAATAAGTAAGTTAGATGAAATTTTGATTTTTCGATTTTTAAGACAAACACCTAAACTTTACTCAAATAGGAGACACGAATTTATCAGAAACTGTTTTATGCAAAACGTCAGTAATTTTATTTCATTCAGAAATGATTGATCATTAACATTAAGTGTACAAATACATGATTCATTTGGGGTGGGTTAAGCAATAATACTACTGTCCACTTCAAAGTTCCAAATTAAATATTATGTCGTTTTGTTAAGTTATAATGGGTGACGTCATTTAATAGTTTCCATTTCTAGTATGTCACCTAGGCAATCACTATGTGTAGACAGGTAAATTCCTACAATAAATCATTATTATTATTATCATTTTCACGTTTTCAAAATTAATCTTTAATCAGTCAATAGTTTTCATAAAAGAAAACAACTTTAAAAGTAAGTCATAATAAGAAAAAAACTAGACAAAAAAGTTTCTTTGGAAAGGAATAACATATAATATGAATATTAAATGAAGAAATTTTATTGAACCAACTGAAAGTGAATAGTGAAATAAATTGTATATAAAATAAAATATTTTTTAATGTTACTATGGTAAATCAAGTCCCATGATGATTGCTAGTCCAGAACAACACTGTTAGTTAATTAATATTTTTTTAAATAGTTACAAGTTTTTAACTGAATTAACGGTAGTGATATTTATGTTTCTAAGAAAAGGCTATTTTGACCTTCCTTTAACTGATATATAAATTATTTAGAAAAAGTAATAGTACTGAGTATATTCAATAACAGAACATTAAATCTATCACAATTTACATGAAAGTTTAGGTATGAGTTTTCCGTTCTACGTCTACGGTGAAGTTTCATTGATTGTATTCTAAAGTCTGTATTAATGATAAATTCCATATTATTCGAAAATAAATTTATTAGCTCTGGAATTAACATTGAATTTTGGAACGTGATTGCGTTTGTCGTCAAAATGCGTTTGATGATATTAAGATTAAGTTTACTGAGTTCAGTGATATCCAGGAATATCAACCATTCATCTGTCAACACTTTCTTACTGAACGTCTCGTTGATGGTCAGCAACATTACTGGTGATATCGTGTATTATCAGCAAAATGTAAGTAAACCATATTCGAAAATAACTGTCATTCTTTGGACAGCTTTGCTGGCGGCTTCTTTAACTCAAAATATTTGATACTTCTGTGTGGTAAAATAAATTCATCTTTCCATGTAGTCGTCAACCACTCAGTTAAACTCATTGTCAGTTTACTGTTGACTAACTTCTATTAGTAATTCTTACAGTTAAGTAAATGGATGTCACCTGAGGATTATAGTCATGTTTAATATGAGATAGTCAGTCCTCTACTGGTAAAAATGGATGAATTTGCATAAATATATCGTGAATTGACTGAGTTAGAAAAATCAACTCTCCGATGCTAGCTGACTCCGGTCTAACATTTAAACTTACTCCACAAAAAGTGAAGCTATTGGGCACGACCCTCTGATGAGGTAGTGGATGCTTACTGCGGTAAAATTTGATACTAGTATTATACAGCAGTTCAGTATTTCCTTGAATTTGGTGGTTGTTTGACATAGGTCAGTTCATGATATCAAATTCGTAATTAATTAATATCTTCATATTTCAAAATAAGTGTGGGAAACACTACACATAATAGCTAAGTAATGAAAGTGTTCGAATCAAAATGACTTTTCTCATTTTGTTTCTGAAGTATGGAGTTTTCAACTTGAAAATCTAATTAGAAATCAATTTAATACTCTCATACATTATTAGCACATCTTGAAAATGGTTTGCTACATCAATTGTTCATTGAACAGTGATATGTTTAATTTTATCTAGTCCTTAGTGCTGGTTGAATTTTATTTTAGCTATGGATTACACAACACATTCGTTGAGTTTGATGGTTAGTTTACTTACATTTTACTGTTTATCACGACGAAATCAACAAAAGCTTTAGAATCACTCACTTGAAGACTAAACGTCATTACGAATTCGTGATATTCTATACTTCTTATAATATACAAGTACTATATATATATATATATATATATATATATATATATATATATATATATATATATATATATATAAATGCATGCGCATATACATGAACTGTTGGTTTGTGTTCATCGATGAATGCTTGGTAGATGTTTATCCGTGGGGTCTGAAGGTAATGGGTTATATCTTATGAGAAGTTAAGTAGCTTTAGGCCAGAAACATTCCACTGATTTCAGTGGTAATCTTGCATGAGATGAGTTTATGAACTAAACTAATTTAATAACACATATTATTGGACAGCATAATTATCAATCAGGTTTTAATCAGGTTTTACGATAATATTTAGTATTAATTGTATGCATTAAGGCAATTACTAAGTCAATCAAAATAATCTTCTTAACCATCTCAGTAAAAGAAATTCTAATATAATTATTGTAAATAAAATGTTAAAGTTTGTAATAATAAAACATGTATTATAGCAAATATAAGGTTAGTGAACAGAATAAACAGATATATGATTAAGTATACGTTGATATGAAAGTTAGGTCAAAGTTTTAAATAATAAACTTAGTTGAATAAATTATTGAGATGGTTAACGACAGAGAAAAAAACTAACAACAAGTGTAAATAATCGGTTACACATTCTTTAGTTTTTGGTCCATTAACCATTATTGTTCCGGGAAGTTATGGTCGACTTTCCCGATAGTGCTTTCTTAGTATCCATGTTCTAATGTCTTAATTTTGGAGAAAGTATGAATTACTATTATAAGTCTATTTCTAGAAAACCATCCTATATGATTGTTTGTTATGAATAATAACAACAGATGTGAGCCCGTCCATATCAATCTACTGATTTCTATGTGCGTGTTAAGAAAACCAACCCACCATGTTATAGTTAGCAACTCAGTGAGTCATTACTTAAATGAAGTACTTCACGTTATCGATTACACGATGATCAGTTAATGTTATGCCTTGCACGAAGTCTTAACACACAGTTGTTTTATAATGACTGTTATCTAAGTGTTATACAATTTCATTTGTTCGAAACTTTCTTTAAATTCAACTGGTGACTAGGTAAAAAGTTGTTACTAAGCGATTTTTAGAGCCTTATAAAGATGGAACAGTGAAACTTAGCAGATTCCGTTGAGAGGACTATAATCAAAACTCGTATATATACATGCAATCTAAAGATCATAAGTGAATCAGCAGAAGGTACTGTATTTGACCTAAAAATAAGAAGTTATATAACGTAATTCATTTGGCATCGACACAATACTTGGATGTTAATTTATTTTATATCTTAGGGTTAAATGGATTTTATGTTTCGAAATTGTTGTTGGGAACAAGTGAAATTTAGAAAGTTTAGAAGCGGCTCTTTAATCACTTGATATCTATATTTTAAATAATTTTTTACTAAGTGATAATGATATTTTGATTATATGCTACGAATTATAAGGTTTTATTTAATTTATTAACTCTTGCAGAATTATTCTGTATTTATCAGTCGCTGTTAGTTAGAGATAAACCTACTACTCATACCTTATATCAAAAAGTATCCTAACTGCTTATAGTCTGTGATCTATTACATAATAACGTGTGACAGTGGTTTATCAATAATATGTAATAAATTCGTTCGACGTTCTAGTGCTGGGATTGACAAATCGATGAGTAACAATTCGCTTTAAATATACCGTAGCTGAATTCGTGAACTTATAACTAGAATGGTATGAAGGTGGAATGAAAATTACAACATTTTTAACATTGAGATTATGGTGTTTTTTTCATGTATTTGGCCAATAACAATTGGTTTAATTTAATGAAACCATAAAATGCTAATTGCAAATTCAATCAAATTTTGAAGTTTATAGCAGCAGTTGATAACCCTGAACATTAAATTTTACTTATTGTACATTGTTATATTGGCATGTATATTGTAGTGTAACTGAACAGTTAAAATTCTTATACCCACTACTTTTGGATTTTGGTTGCTTGGTTTTGGCTATCTGAAGTAAATTATTTGGTATTAAAATGATCTTTTACTTTTTATATCACGCGTGGAACGTAGTTGAGCACCTAGGAGTTAGTTGAAGATTGTTGTTGAGTTATACGGGTCTATTTCATTTAAGGAATTAGATCAATATATATATAAACATCAAGTTCATTGGAAATAGTATTCAAAAGTTCACTTCAATAAATACATTAAAAAAGTACAAAATTCTAAATGCACCTATCATGTATAAATTTCTTACTACTGTACAAGTAAACATCGTTAGTAAACAAAACAGAATAATGTAAGATAAAGACAATAGAATCATGTATTTTGAAAATAAAGTCAATAAACAATTGTCAAAATAAGATTAAAAATGCAATAAATGTCAGTATCCAAGAAGTAAAGCAATCGAATTATTTGTTATTATTAGGTATATATGTCAACATAGAAGAAAATAAAATCATTTGACTTATTAGAACATTGCCCTGCAGGACACCTAAAAGATGGTTGTGAATTTCTGTATAGATCAGTACACAAACACGTTCTGTTTCGGTTACGTTCTCTTCTCTCTTCCCCCTAACTGTCTTTCACGATCATCTTTGTTGTAAATCAGTTGAGTTGAAAGAAAGGACAAATTAATAACTTGAGCGCATCCGAAGCTTCAGGTATCCAACACTTCAAACCTGATTTTTTGTGGACTGTATCTACCAACTGCAGTACTATAGTTGTCGACATCATAGGAGAAAAATTTCCTCATCAAGTTATCTTTAGTCCTTTTCTAATGATGCATATAAATATTTATTACTCCGAAATGGCTTGTAGTTTGCTCTCGAACTTCCTTCTGCTTCACTAACCAGTAGTATCTAGTGATGAAACCTGCTTGACAGTAGATTGTTGAATAGCATCCTAACCAAAGCTCTTTTAGTAGACTGTTGAACCGAAGCTATCATGGTTTAGTCAAGGTCCGCTCAGTGTGTCTTTTTGGTAAACGTGTCTTCACGAACATTGCTTTCATTACTCTAAGTACTAAGATACAATAACAGAAGCATAATGACATGTATCTTCTCCTTCTTAAATTTTATAATATGATAAGATTTATTAAAAAGGTTAAATATATTTCGAAGTCTGTTAGCAATTAACAAAATCATTGCGATTTCAATACCTAGAGGTGTATTCGGTGTATACCACTGAGTAGTTCAAAGGTAAAATAATACAGTTGTTTAATACTTCCCCAGGTTCGCGTCAGTTTATGACAAAATTCTTCATGATGAACAATAATTCACATAAATACATCACCTACTTTTCCTTCAAATGTCTAATTATCGAGTATATGGATGTATTATATTCACTACATATCGTGGAGTAAATTATGTAAATCTACAAAGCTATTGTTTGACCATCTTATTCTACACTAGATTCATGCCATCTGTGCAGTTAATTTTATATTTTATAATATCCTTAAATAAATATGAATGGATACAGTCATAACGATACTGTCATTTGTTGTTAGCTAGAAAAACATGATAGCTATCCTACTATGCATAATCGTCACAAAGAGGTCTACATTATAGAAAGCTTCAAGATAAATAGAATATTAGAATGGTTACATAACATTCATGATATCGTTATACAAACTGCTAAAGGTATATTCGTTTACTTTCTCAAAAAATATATACATTTATGCATATATTAACCATACATTAGAATTAATCGTTAGTAACTAGGTAATCAGGATAAGAATAATATTTAGAACTAGAGCTGAATGGCAAAACACATTGAAAAAAGTACAATTATGATATAAATTGCAGATCAAGATAACAAAATTTAACAAAATATATCAGGCTTTCAGAGAGCATGTAACGTGCATTTAGGTTAACCTGATAAATATACTTCCTTCAATAAATTACTGTCTAATCGATATTCTTTTGAAAAGTTTCTATGTATTTCTTAAAACGAAGATTCATCAATTATGATAGAATGTTTGACTGTTTTGTTTAAACTAGATGGCAATCCACTGACGTTATTTAAAGATTCACCAATGCATCAACTAACGCCTTGACAGTATTTGAACTCACGACTGTTGATGCGTACGGTGACCAAGTTATATTTAATGTTATACTTTATTTACTAAGGAACACTACATTTAATATCCTCGCATTCTTTTTCACACTTTCTGAACCTATCGACATAGTTTATTCTAATATTTTAATAAATCAGATAAATTCATTAAGATCTCCTATCAGAAATATAAATTTTATTTTACTTATGACTTATAATTTGAATGTAATAAGCGCAGATCCTGTAAAAAGGACCATGTACATTGATGAAAGGTTTCAAAATGATCATTGTTTTCTCACAACTATCGTGTTATCATATGTCTTCTTTTAGTTTCGATAAACACATAGAAACATTACTTTTCGTTAGTAGGAAAAGAATCCACCTCAAACTCTTATAAATGAAGTTTGTAAGATTTCTTAAATAAAATGTTTCTTGTGGATTATTACGCAATAAAATCGTTCATGTCTAAGTGGACGTTGGGGGACCAGTTGCAAAGAGTAAATGTATATAACAATATCTAAAAAGAGAATATTCTATAGTAGATTGTTAATTTTGTGTATATGTAATAATTTAATAGAAAGAATTATTATAATGCCGTGTTGAAACAAATCAACCGATTATAAAGAAGAAGGAAAATAAAGCAGTAGTAACTGAGGCAGATGTACTATTTTTAAAGACAAGTACTCTGTGACTAATCATCTATGAACAAACCAGTACCTTCTGTTTTTGGGTATTACAAATCTTATTTTAAACAATTTGGTTTCACATATTTTTCGAGTTTAAATTAATGACAACTTCACTACTGACTTCAACGGATTCAGATTTAGACATATTGTGAATCGTTGTATATTCTATGCGTTTATATATATTAAAGACAGTTTATTACTGTGCAGTGCCTGGGTAAAATGGTTTAGATTAAAGCTTCATTAACTACTGTTGCCTGAATAATTTTTACCAGGACACTGACTTTTAAGATAGAAATACCAATATCTTTTAAAGTTGTTTCTAGTCAGCTAACATTGCTAAAAACAAAATAGGACAAACCAGTAAAATTTCACTACTTAGGTTGAAGATTATGGAGAATACTAAAGTAAGCATGTTGATCGTCAAAAGTATGCTTCTTAATTTATACAAACCTATAGTAATAACGTAGCTACAATAAATGGGGCTGTTTCACAAGACCATTTTATGCAATAATAGTTATCAATCGCAGCTATTTATAACTTAAGATTTAGAATTAGGTTCGAGTATATTAACAAGAATAATTGTACCGTAACCTCTTTGATAGTATATATAATCCACTTATTAGTAAACTTGAAAACTTACACAAATACTGAATTTCACTCTTTAACGTTTTGATGTTAGAAACCAACCATCATCACTATAAGTTTTGTGAATTTAGCTTAAGATTTTTAAGGTTGCTCAAGTTTGTTCCCACTGTTTAATTTTAATGTTAATAATTCTGAATCACATATTTATTTATGATACAGTGCTTTATTCGAAAACCTTATATATGAATGTAAATGATCAAGATGAACTCCATTCATCAACTTACTGATCAACACTAGCTAAAAACTTTGTTACAAATTAGGTAAAAACTGTGAATGCATTTAATTGTGTTTTAACTTTATAGCATTTTGTAGCTGCAATCTCATATACAGTGGAAAATTGTAGTCCACACCATATGATAATACAATCATTGTTTCACATAGGACTTAATTTAACTTAGTGGTCTTGACTCCTATCTGGAACTCATTTAAAATATATGATCAGATGGGTGACGGCTTAACGACATTCAAGCTGAGTGTAAAATATGGCTTTAAAATATTACATTTTATCTGCTGTGTGACTATCAGTTTTTCTTTGAATGTTTTTACTCAATATTGAATATATTTATTCAATTCCCTTTATATAATATAAAGGTCCTCAAAATATGATATAATTATAAGCCAACCACCAGTACACTAGCAAAATAGTAGTGTGAAGTCACAATTATGATATTTCTTACAAACTGTTGTTAATTTAACATAATTGTATCTGTCCTCAGAGGCAATATTAGCAGTTGCTAGTGCTCTTAATAAAGTTTTCAAATGAAATAATGAGTATTATTCTAATGTTTAGCAACTTGAATTTATACTGAGCCCGGCTTGTTACCAAGGTAATATTCTTTATTCCTTTCCTAGAATTTTACTCAAATTACTTGTCTGCTGATCACTTAGTACATAGCTTCATTTATTAAGGGAATGTAAAAAGAGTAAGAATGAATTTTTGAACCAAATAAGATGAATCTTTTACCTTTTAATCCACATAAACCACTTGAATTCTAAGATATTTCAAAGTCGAAATTATGAAGGGGTTTGAATAAAATTAAGATGAAATTAAGATGAAATTTGTTATTGTATATTTTAACAAACGCGTTAAGAGACTGAATAAAGCATTTCTATTATGAATCTCATATTGTAGAATATTATGGTACATTATTAACGACATATGACCAACGGGACTTGGTCCGACAATTTAATCTCTATTTGTTAATTGGGGGATGGTAACTTGAACTGATGTACAGACGTACCAAGTTCTACATTGTTACTGACTGACTGACCGAAACGGTTAGAAGTAATTTCATCACTACACCATTTTTTTGTTCGACTTCAATAATTTCGTTACTACTCACTTGGTTCTATTTTTACTCATCACTAATGTCTATTCATCAATTAAACACTTTTAGTTCTTTGGTTGTTTGTTGCCAACAATGTTTACTACTATCTACTGATTATTTAGAATGTCTTCACACAAATGATAAAGTATACCAAGTAATAGTTTTCTTTCTACCAATATACATATTTGTGTTATTTTTTCAAACATTTGTTTTGTTGATTAACAAGTAGATATGATTTTGTCACCATTATTATTACTATGGCTAAAGTCTAGATAAAATACATTGGAACATGTCATCAGCTTCTATGACTATTGCAATCCGAATAATTTTCGTTTTGAAATTATATGGATGGGTACAATACTTATGAAGAAGTTAATCATTTTACATAGTCTATATTATTAATAGTAACATACTGTGTTTATGAAAATCGATAAAGATATGAAGAATTGAGGTGGCTCTGTGGAGATTGGTATTGAGTTTTAGTTGATTGAATTCACCATAGATTGGTGTTCGTATGGTATCACAATAAACTAGGAGCATTGGACAGCTACTTGGTCTTAGTATAGGAATCTTTAACAGAGCCAGCCCTTGATTTAGCCAGGGGGCTTAAACCCAGAGCCTTCAGGTTGGCGAATAAATGTAAAACAACATGCAGTACATTTTATTCTGTACCACATAATTATCCGTTAAGAATCACCCCCTCCTTTCACTCTCCTCAACAAAACAATCATGTAGACACATGTCTATAAAACATTAATGCATAATTTGTGTCTAAAGAGTTTAATTGAACAACGACTAGTTAGTATGGTTAAAAGTAGTGAATTAGTAGAAGACAATTGACTAATCAGATCACTCTCCACTATACAAAATCTAGTTAGGGAAAACTATTTGATGAACAATCCGTAAGAAATGAATGATATCCAGCAGAGTATTCCAAAATATACGCTAATATTTAATCACAAATGAAAAGCTTTAATAGAGAAGCGAATCAGTATTTAGTGGTATTGATTTAGAGAGGTTCTCTGGTTGGTACAGAATTCCATACTTTGCATTAATATATAACAGCAGCTTACTTCATAGATAGATTCAAATAAAGTTTTAATCAGTCAAAAGGGTTACAATAGTCAAGAATGCAATAAGCCATTCAGCTTTCCTTTCTGATCAGTTGAAACAATCATTAAATTATTCTTGAATTATTTACCTTTTATATCTCAGGTAATTCAAGAAGATGACACATGAGCAAAATGGTCTTACAAAAATACTCTGAATCAAGTGAGGATGTTACAAATAATCTATTCCAGTAAACGACATGATGAAAAAGGTTGGTTACTGTAATTTATTAGAACTTACTGAGATAAAAAAATATTACTTGCCACTCGAGCCCATCTCTTCTGTGTAATAAGCCATTTATTGACATGTGGCTTCCCACGTCGAATTGTTTATTGAATTTATTTTGTTATTTGGCAAATATCGAAATCGCACTAAAATGATAGAAACTATTTTTTCTCAAAAAATGGTTAAATTTATGTTATGAATTTGATATCATGAATTGGTTTAATTTCGACAACCATTGACAACCAAAAAGCACTGGACAACCGTTTCGTCATATTATGGGGCTTCTTAGCAGCGTGCATCCACGACCCTACCAGAAATCAAACATAAGATTACCGGACTTAACTACGAACATCCAATTAATATTACTAGGCGAATACACTGTAAAAAACGTAAATCCAAAAGATACAACAATATTCTACTGCAGTATATTATAGTTAACATCATATACAAAACATTTAAAATTGTGGCAATGAAATCATATGGAACAATTACCTTCAGATAAAATTATATTGTTGGTTCCTATCAAATAGAAAGTAATATCAATAACCATCTTCTTAAATTCCTTACTCAGAGTTCATTCAATTTCTTTGAAATTAAAGGATATATTAATTTGTGATATAATAATAATAATAATAATAATTAAAATAATAATGGTAATAGTATAATACTTTGTTATCCTTCATGTCAATGAATGTCATATGTTAATTATTGTTTCTATAGTAAATGGAAGGATTACTCTTGGGATGAAATATACATTGTCTATTTAACAAACGCACAAATAAAATAACCGTAGAAAAAAATTGTAGTGTTAGTGGTATAAAATTAGTCAATATATGCCCTCTTCAATGTAAGTCAAACATTTCCTTATATCTAGATTACCTAAATAAGTAGTTTTTTTATCAAATTAGTGTATTATGTTTTGGTTCTCTTGTCAACCTTTTATTTATAATTTATTTGCGTTGTTAAGGCGACTAGCGAAGTTTTTGTTTGTGTTGTTCAACTCTCTTCTAGTTCCGTAAATAAATAACCAAATAGACTTACTCAAGATAACAAAAAGCAACAACAAAAACAACTGTGATTACTGCTTGTCATTCAAATTATCAATATACAAGTTGATAATATCGTGTTGAATCGCATGACGTACTATATATATGACAAATCGGAGAACAAATGTAATATTTAGCTTGTATATAGTTTCCTATATCAGCTAAATCCCATTAGGTCAGCTTACACAATAATGACGTCTTTATTAGCGAAATAGAAAGTTACTTGCACTCACAACCTTGATTTTTAGTGGGGAACAGGGTATTTTAAGAAATTTAGATGGAGTTGATTGAGTAGATTGAGTTGACAAGAAAACTAATGATTTGTTTGTTTACGTCACAGACAAATGTTGGATGAATACAAATAAAAACTTGGTTGCAGTGGACAGCTCTTCCGTTTTAGTAGGGGACTCCTCAGTATTAAGTACCTTCGATCTTTGCCAACCAAGGGATTGAGATCAGAGTCACCAAGACTACGAATACAGCCCTATGCATCACTGGCCCAGAGTCTAATGATAGGATTCCCACTTGCATCAGTTTGTGATATAGCACAACGATCGTTTATTGTCATTAGTAAAAGCTGTCTCACGATAGGTCTGAAATATGCCAGTCACCATGTACATGTAATGAGTTATCAGAGAAACTATATGATTATAATGCGTATGTAGACATTTTAAAACGTAATTTATGGTTATACTTATGGTGATTACGGGTTCATTTCTGTGTTCAAATAATGCTTCTAAGTATTTGACATATATGAAATTCCGGGATCGGAAATCACGATATTTTTTTGAAGGAGCTACGATCTTTGAGCTAAATGGTTTATTTTTGGTCCTTATTTATAATTCTAGATAACAGCAACTTACATTTAGCTGCATTTAACAAGATTTTTCTGTGATTGACGTAGAATCTGTTTGGTTGTTTCTGATACGTTTATTCTTGTAGATAGAAAGAGTCACTAAATTTTTAAAAGCTTAGCATTAAAGTCATTCGTTAATCGGAATCTCCGCAACCCACTAACTAATGTAAAAATAGACAGATGTAGAGTCAGTGATAATTTCGGAAGGAAAGTAGATCAAATATGTGTATGCAAACAACAACAGTGCAATAAGAGACAAAAGCTAGTCAAATTCCATGAGATCAACTTTGAGTAAATATAAATGCCTCACATTTTTGTCTGCTGATGACGTTATTAAGAACGACAACGAAGTCTGTTTGATCAAACCATTGAGTTTAAAGATCACAACACCTCTAAAATCCATTACTTGAATTATAAATCGTGTCCATTACCATACAAAGGTACTATGATTGTCAACATTCATAATGATTTTACTAATGTATCTGTTGTCAAGCAGTTATTTAATTATTTTATATTAATTGTTTTACTAAATAACACATCCAGTTTTAATTATCTAACAGCTGACAATATTTGATATTTCATAACGAGCTGTCATCTTAATAACACGCAAATGCTTTAGAATTAATGAATATATAAACTTCCAAAAATCTTCTAGATGAAGATGCGTACACCGTTAACAAGTTTACAATAATAACTTACTAACTCACTGACAGAATTGTACTTTGTTTTTAGTAAGACATAAACAGTAATCTCATCACATATATAACTATGTATGCCTGCTACAGAAAACGATTCCAACTAGGACTAATTAACTGTCTAATGTTATTTGATTTGGTATTACTTTGTCATTGAATACTAGTTTGTCAATAACAATAATGTATTCTTTAGGTTGTTCAGGTTGTTAACAAAAACACTCTAAGTGAACCATAATTTATTTTAGCCCAGTATAAATAAATGGTAATTTGGTTTTCAAGTGTTCAACACAATAGTTTATAAATTGGTCAACCGATGTTTGTCATTATTGTTAAGTGTCCATCTGTAACAACAAAATATGATTTAGAATACAAAAATATTGATTGAATAAGACAAAATGAACCTGCGTTACTGATATGCCGGGCACCTAACGAAGACTGACTATCTTCGAGAGCTATGCTTTAGAACATTATTTCAATTATTATAACTGTGGACAGTTTAAACATTTCATTTCTATAACTGTTATGTTCTCCTTGCCCGGTCCTTTCGTTTAGTATATTTACGCTTAGTATATTGTTATTTACTATGAACTACGTTACTTGATTGTGTACAAGTTCTACCCATTGACTACCTCTCTTTCCTTTGTTCTGTATCAATGTTACATTTGTGATTGGTTTGCCGTGTGGTCTGGTTTTATGTATATATTAAGGCATGATTAAAATATAACACGATCTCAGTTCTCAGTTCTCAAATCTCGTTATCTCAGTTTTCCAGTTACCTATTCTGGTTCTGCTATTGTCGGCTTGTGGGTGAGTGGGCTTAGGTCAGTCGCACATTATCAGCTAGGCACACTTCATTGGCGTTAGCTACACCCACCAAAAACATTCCTTTCTTCACGCCATAACAGTTACGTACGTTTTCAGTCTGTGATGTAACCACTGAATCGTTCAAGTTACAACCGATCTCTTATAGAACTGAGGCAACCAATTTTGTGTTTGTCTGGTATTTCGTGAAGATTGATTTTCATATAAACCTTTTGACATACACACCTTCTGACATTTCAGATCAGAATGCACTAAACATATATTCAAGGATAGATTTTAGAACCTCCAGCAAATCCGACGGTAAAATAAGTAAAATCGAATCCATGAACTTTAAATTTGATGGGTATGAGAATACTGAGTGGCAAATATTAGTTACTTTTAATATAGTGCAACATTAATTTATAGCTATCTAGAGTGGAATAACTCTGACATGGTATATATCAAATAATGAAGCTAAAAATGTGAATTACTGAATCTCAACTCACTGATTTAAATTTGTCTTAGTTGCTTTACAATCCAAAGACACTGATCTGAATCCTTTATGAGGTTATGTTTACTCTGTGTATTGGAATTTTAAACTGAAATCGTGTTCACATTCCCAGTAACTTAGTAATTATAATTCATTCATAAGGAAAGCAAAACGTTGAATTAAATAAATGTTTCCTAATTAAATAATACAATTATTTTGACTGAATTCGTCATAGGCCGATGTCGTGAAAACCAGGAAGCACTGGATAGCTATTTCGTTATGATATGGGATTCTTTAGCAATGAATCTTCCCGATTTTGTTCAAGAAACAAAACTAAGGACATTCAAGTCTAACGGTTTGTAACTGAGATTTTGAATTTAATGAAGTACAGATATATTAGTATTACTAGAGATTATTATTCTAATGTAATTTCAATCAGTAATCAGTTTGGTTCTTTCAGTTTTGGACATGGTCATTGAAATTATACTCATACATATAGAACTTATACTAAACGTGCTTTTCAGATTGTTAATTTAAATGAGTTAAGTTATTCCACTAAATTAATTTGTCCGTTTTGTTTAATTGCGATCACTGAGCAATTAAGACATGACCATCCTCCTGAGCTACAAATCTTCTCCACCACTTCAAATTGATTTATCACTGAAAAGTGACAGATGTCTATATTTGTCTAGTAATTCCTGGAGGCGGTTGGATAGTGTCTATACAGTTGCGATGAGAGAATTAGTCTAAGTAACTCAACATTCTTTAGTCCATGTTAAGTCGTTTGAACACAGTCAACAGGAAACAATGATTTCCTTAGGTCTTTAGCTAATTACCACTCGTAAGTAGGACGTACTTCTAAGCTTGTGCAAACCGATTAAACGTTTAATCTCAAATCAATATCAGTCGACGACGTGCACTATTGAGGTATCCTACAGTAAGACAAAAATTCTGTTAGGCGGTGCCTGGTTTTCACTGATACCAAATTGATATCAATCTATAGTTCGTATAATCAACTAAGATTAATATCTATCTCGACGAAACCTCTTCAATTGGTTTAAATTATTTGATTAGTTTTACTGGGACATCTTTTTCTCATAAAGTCATTTGTCATTTCCATAAAGTTAAAAACACAGGATACATGCAAAATTTTACGAAAAATCGAATCTATCTAGAATAATCTTGAAACACGTGATATTTATTGATGAGAAATATAATTTACATGTTAATTTTCCTATGCTCTATAAAGTAATAAAACAGAAAGGAAAACACGTATTTCCAAATACATAAAATTTATAGATTGAGATTCATGAAGATTCTTTTGCAAAACAGTATGACATCAAAAAATGACAAATGAGATTTGAATAATGCATAATATAATGAAACCCTTATATTTCAAAGCTTCTTATCAACTGCAAATGGCCTAATACTACATAAGAATAATGTTTAATTATTTGTTTAACGTTTTTTATCTATTGAGGTTCCAGATGGACGTTGGTAGTGTAAGCAAAAATTATAATAATTAGAATAGAAATACAAAATATCCATATATACGTATAACCATATCAGATCAAAGTAGTGGTGTAAAAATGGTATGCATTTATAGTGCATAGCAAATCATCGTTACGAAGAATGCCAAGTGATGATTCAACTAAAAGGAGTAATTATATTACTCAGTTACATTTTCTATTGTAACAGTCCAGTGTTATGAAAATGTGAACTATGTCCATTCGACCAATTTATTGTCTAATTTCAAGCATTACTTTATACGAAGAAAGAATAAGGTAAAATGATAAATTTTTGAGAATTTATTGTCAGTAGATTATGCTATATACTTTTATTGCATAATCATCAGTGTTGTGTTCATTAATTCTATGTTCCCCTAGTTTTGAAACTTTTCCTAAGCTACTCAAAGTTACAATGTTTTTTATAGCTTACGTACTAGCACTAATTACGGTATGAATAACTTAATTTAGTTTGTATAACAAATGTTCTGGCTATGAATTTTTGTTGTTTCCCTAATTGTCTTTGAATGCACTTGATAAAATGTCTGCAGATGTATTTATAAGACTGGTTGAAATATATAAATCAGTTTATGCATCTCTATTAGTCGACTTCAAGCGTTTTTCTTCCAGGCACGGCTAGGTTAACCGACTTATAAGACAGTATTTTTTGAAGGTTACTGTACAACTCAGTCACCTATAAAGTAATGTGCTTACTGGTTAGCTACGATTACATATCGGTTAATTGTTTAACCCAATGACATTTTGCCACTCAACTTTGTTTTTGTAAAATTCTGACTATTATTTAACGTAAATAGTACGTATAAAAAGCACTGCATCCATATCCTGCTTTTAACTTAATTAGCCGTCAAATTATTTATTAGATATCATCTTTGCCTTGTTTCCTGCATTAAATTGTAACAACTGAGTAAAAGTAAATCGACTCTCCCTAATAATAATCACTTTGTTTGTTACTATCTGCTTTGATACTGTAAGAAACTCTTCATATGAAATACTAAAGAAAGACTCTTACTAAAAATTAGGAAGAAACAATATTATAAATGCCGTTATTACAACAGTAATTTACTGATGTTTAGTTAATTCTGTTGGAATGATTGTCTTATAACCTAATGTTTATTTGTCAAAGTAGTACAAATGAATTTTAGACGATAAACTCAATCCATTTTTATTACTTGTTCAACTAGGTTATGAACAATCAGGTATATATTAATCACTGAGTGTCGAAAAATGTTGACATTATTCCCAATATCATAAGTGTTTATCAGGTACACGCAGTCAGAATTTTTAGTCATTTATCCGTCTATTTAATGGGTAAGTACTGTATATTAGTGTCTGTAGTTACCCGCAAGTAACTTCTATGTCAATGTAGTAAAGTCCAATAAGTCTAACGAATAAATTACTAAGGGCTGCACAAAATCAAAGTACTGGATAAGATATTCTCTTAAAATCTGAAATCAAAGCTTATCGGAGTAACAAAACTCGTCATAATGAAGACAGCTCAACTTACGCCTGATTCTAACTTAATTGTGATTAATAAAAATAGTCAAGCTGATAAAATGCAGCACCAATTCTCATTCTTTTTAATATATATGAGTATAACAACTATTTCAGTTTTGTTTTGCAGCAATTTTAGGAAATATTTATTCTTAGTCTTTGATATTCAGTAATAAGGATAGTGGGTCTAGTGACCTGTGTTAATTCTCACAGTATTTATTCAAGTGTAGATCCAGCTTTGCCTTGAAAGAGTTTGCCGATGGAGCTGATACTGCTCACTAGTGTAACAAGTTCCAGTCATTGATCACTCTATGTGAAAACGGGTTACCACTTTGAGTTTGTTTGATCTCGGTTTTTGAAACATAATGTGCTGACCTCTGAGATCATTTGTTCTATCGGGGGATGAGGGCAAAAATATAAAATTTATTATCAACAAAGTCACTGTTTAGAATGCTAAAGCCAAACTAAGGTTATCGCGTGTTCTGCTGTAAAATATGGGGAAAGGTATCAAGAGCTTTAAACGCTCGTCATAAGAGGGGCTTTAAAGGTCTATCACTGGTTCAGTAGCTACTTAATAAACCCGCTCTAGTGTCTTCATATCCTTAATAAGATAGGGACCTGCTGCTTTGATATAATATCTAACTAGACGTCTTACATATGTAGGATATAAAATTCGGAGTATATGTTCATTAAACATTTGAATGTGTGACCATATTACTCGAAATCATCTAGCTGCTGCTGATTACAGGTTCTTACATTATGACTTATAATGACTCCCTAAATTCTGCTGCTTGTAGAAGTAGTTGAGAGAAAGTAGAACCTGAAAAATATCTTACACAATTGATGTGGACAAATATAAACAAAGTATCAAACCTTTATAACTCCATACAATACATTACCTTAACAAGATTCAAGTAGATCAAAAACAGGAAATTTTGACGTAACCTAACAATCAAAGTAATAAAATATACTCAACGAATATAGTGTTACTATTTTATTCAAAATTCAAACCACATATTTTCAATAATTCATGCATTTTGTTCACTCTAATAATCAGTTAACATCTTTACCTTTTAATAAAAAATATAAGAAAAAATGGTAATTAATTATTAGAATTTTGCGCTGAATTAACAATTTTTATTCATTTGACAATTATTTGTTATATAATTTTGTTGAATTTTCTTTTAATTAAGTCACTTAGTAATCGATTGGTATAAATATGAATACGAAAAGGTATAAACCAACAGTACAACTCATTGAAAGTGTAAATTTATTTATACGGTATAGAGGTAGATGTTATAATTTAATTTCTCAATATGAATTAGGTGAAATAGATTTCAAACTTACAATCAGACATGTTGACAGTCAGTCGACAGGCTAACTTATTAAGTCACGAATATAACAATACAAATGGTCAGCAACACATAATATCTAGTAAGTAAACAGTATATCTCAAAATATAAATGTAAGAAAAACAGTGTTTCACTTTATTACATAATTGGAGGATGAAAAAAAATGACCTAAACCAAATAACGGTAACAAATTTAACACAGTTTTCACCGATTAAATGATGATGATTTTATAAACACTTATGTTACAAAGCATGTGTTAAAAAGATGATTAAACTTCAAAAACAAATTTTCCCAAAGATTATTTTCATGTTTTGATTCAGTATGTATTGGACATTTTATCACTATTAATTTCATATTCCTATACATCCTAATATCACATTTTGCCCATTTACTGTTACTGTATCATTTGGAGCTCATGAACTAGAGATAACAAATTTTGGACATACTGTTTTATTTTTCTACTATTTATGCCTTCGGTTTGCATTGATGCTATTATTCTAATTGGGCTATTGTTTGGTTTAGAATTTAATATATATATATATATATATATGTATATAGCGGACTGTATGAAATGAATAAGTAAAAACAACAATAATTTGTTATTCTGGACTAGCTAGCTCAATTCAATGTTTTTGCTTTTTCCACTTAGGAATTCTATGTATCAAGACTACTTGATCGTTGTCTAAGATCGAGTACTAGTCAGTGATATGCTTCTCCATCCATCAAAACAAATAGCAAATTGTTTGAATATAATATTAGTTCTGTAGAGTTTTACTTATCTATTAAGTTTACATAAGATATGGATACCGGTTTAAATAATTAAAATTAATCACCGTGTAATTTTATGCTTAAATCTTGAATGTTGATCAAACTTCCCAAATGAGATAAAAAAAAAATAAAAATTTGAAACCAACTTATCCACTGTGTGATTTATTCACTCGCAATTAAAAAGAACCACTTTTTAATGAATAAGTAAACTATGACTGAATAATTGTTGATTTTATAATAGTTAGTTTAAGTTTGCTGATATACATCACTGATATACACCAGTGCGTATGTCATATTGATGCTTATTAGTCAAGAAAGAACTGTAGGATATTTAAGCGACAAATAATTGATGTATTATATAGGCATGAAGTTCAACTTAATAGATTTATTGAGTTGGATTGTGACTGGTAGGCGCATTTCATGAAGCGTGTTTTATCCTAATTATGACTCGTCAGCTTGTAAAATTTCGCAATATCGGGACATCCCTCCCAGGATGCACATATGGCAAACGAGACTGACCATGATAAATCAGTGGGATGATCTAAGCACATTTTAATTGTAAACAGATGTGTACTTTGTTATCTAGTAAAATAGCCTAATTAACATTAGCGAATAGTCTCAAATAGGACAGAGATAACTTTAGGTTACCATTTTCGATTATTTTGCAACTGAGATGATATTCTCATACTAAATTATTTTTTAAAAAAATAAATCAACAAAATAAACTGAAAAATATTATTTTAAGTTCAATTTAGTTTCATTCAGTGGTATAACAATTCACCATGGTTTCACTATCATAAATAATTTAGCAAAATTAATAATTAAAAAATAAACTCATTAATATTTAATAAATAATTATAATTTTTTTTACTCAGAAAATTTGAAATCAACAACTAATTTTTTTTTCAGTTAAAACTGTTTTGTTAATAATCATTAATGAATTTATTATTGTATTGTACATAGAAATTATTTATCATAATTAATCCAAATTATTTTAAAATATAACATAATGAATGATGTCCTGTTTAGTTTTAATGTTATTTACGAAAACCGATTATAAGCGTTGCTTAGTAATATGCTTTAAATTATCAGTTTAATCAAACTGTGATCATCTACTGTACTTTAAGTTTAAAATTGAGAATTCACAGTCATACTGTTGGAATAAGGGTTAAATATATATAAGTCTATACAACAAATTTATTATAACAACAATAATAATATTGATATATTTTGGAATGCCTTACAGAATTCACACCAGTTTATGTACATGGTTGTATTAATAGAATAATAAACACTAATCTTGGAGGAATAACTGCATGCATAGAAGTTAGATTTACAGTAATAGGGTTTATATCAAAGTAGCACACTTTGTTGCAATAATAATGTCCTCTGACAATTGTACAATCAACACGTCAACATAGTGATATATTCTGAATTTAATTACAGATTACACACTAAATTTCAGGCTTGTTCGGGATATTAAAATATTGTCAGTGTACGCTTGCACATAGACAAATATCTCCAATAATTTTATTGAGATTTTAAATCCATAGTCACTAAAAACGACAAAAAATTATGGGTGTTAATCGAGTCATCAAGCGTCACTAAAAATATCATATAAGTAGGTTGTTGTCTACAATAAATACGGTACATGAAGGTTTAAGTTCACATGGGGCTAGTATAACACAGATATACCATCAGGAGCGTTTTCAAGTATACTACACTTCACACGATGCAGTTTGCGTTATTTTTTAAGGTAGCTAACATGCCATAATGCGAAGAAGAGTAAACAATGTCGCACACGTAGGCTCTGTACTTGCTTTATACATGAACATGTACAACTAGAGAGAACACAAAAACATAAAGTACAATTCAACTGCACGAGCATTCTGGAGTTAATGAATTTAATAAACAACGTTAATACTAATAAAGGAGTCTCAAGGTCTATATACTATCCAAACTTACAACAGTATTAACAGAAAAGAACATTATCATAAAACTAAGTTTGGTGGATGACATGAGTGGTGTTCATACATTCAAGGTCGCTAAAGGAGTAAAATATAATAGTTGGCTTGAACAATTCCACTGCGGCAACGGAAGAGTAAAAATGTGTCATGTAAATAAAGAAAAGGAATCTCTTTCACTAACTTGTGGTAAATTATCCAGAATTCTTGAAACTTTATGTGTAAAATAATTTAGAGTAAGACACTTATGTACTAGAAGCTGAATTTCAGAAGCTACAACAAGTAGATTTCATGGATTGAATCGTATTAGACGATGTGAAGGCTGTTATTCAGTATCTTGTAACAAAAATGAACTCTAACTTGGCACATCTAGTTTTATTGCCAAAGGCACATTTAATCTGAATAATATGGAGAGTAAAGTTATATTTGACGGACTCTAGTCTGAGTCTCTCCTAAGTGCAAACAATTATTAAAATAAAAGCGCGTCATTCTAGTAGCTGTCGGATACATACTTTGTGAAGCGGAATACAAGAATCATAGATGTGAAAGTTACGTATAAGTTGATGTGACTTAGATAACCGCAGAGTAACTTGCTCTGTTAATCACAAATCATAAGAATAATTCAGTCCTATGTCACCTGTTGGGTAAAAACATAATAACTTATTACTGTTAATAGAGAAATCGAAATTGAGGTGCGTATCCCCAAAGCATAATCAACCCCTAAAAGTGTTAAGTTCTTATTTCTATTCAGAGCACCATACGTCAACTTGTTTAGTTCAGCATTGATGCCACTGGGGTGGAAATGAATACACAGTTTTACGATTATCAGCGTATAGAAAAGGTCTACCCAAATTAAAACATTTGCATATATCATCTATGTAAACTATGAAAAGCAATGGGCCTTAAACACTACCTTGTATAATATTACTTGCAACTGGTTCAGCTTTCAACAGAGAGTAGTTAATATTAAAAATAATTTGACATAGATGACCAAGAAGAGAAATTAGTCAAGCAAGTAGTGAATTTTAGTTCCATTAGATTAGTTTGCTTATAAGAAGCCAATCGTTGATCATGTCAAAAGCTTTAGATGTGTTCAAAATTAATACCAGGTGCCAAAGGCTGCATGTAGGAAAGACAAATCATACAAGATTTGGTTTTGAGGAACCCATGTTAGAAATTGGAGATGTTTTTCAGAAAATAGATGATCTGACATCTAGCTACTATTTTCTATATTATTCTAGAGATAACCGGGTGATATTTATGGGTCTATAGTTACACAATTTGGTCCTGTTTCATGATTCGGATCGAGGACTTATGTATGAGATTTTCCACTTATTAGAGCAAGTGTATGTTTTTAAGTAGAGGTTAAACAGTTACAGTGGAAGTAATAGGATATAAGGTCTACCGAATTTGTACTGTATAACTACTTGATGTTTCAAGTGAGTTTGTGGTTTTACAGAAATGGTGGGTGCAAATACTGGGCAATAGTTACCAGTGAACAAACGACAAGCCTAATTTTCTTTGTAGCTAAGTTAGCTATTATTTTAGCATAATATTTATGAGGAATAAAGGTGGGAAGTGATAAATGAATAAGACTTATTGGTTATTAGTAATAATTGAGAAGTTGAAAAAAATGCTATTAAATGATAATTCGATATGATGAATTGGTTTTAACAGCTGTCCAGTACATTCTGGTAATCAGTGTTGCTTCATTCAGAACACTTCGTGATATCAGATTAGCACCCAACAATCTCAAAAACACCCATTTGCAATAAGTACAAAATGAATTTATATTTATTCAGTAACTGTGATATACGTTAATTAAACTTTTATCAGGATCACCATATCAGGTTGTCAGTCTTACAACAGACAATAATTAAGATAAGCATACATATAGCCACCTGTCATAAGCAAAAACATCACTTAAACTGGACATTCAGCTTATTTAAGTTCTCAATTTCGTGATTTATTTATTCCATTTGATTATTAAACAAACTCTAACTAGCTTGATTCGTTACAGTCCGGTGAAATTAATTTCCACTTAAAAGTCAATTTAGACATAAAATTATAACAAATATATTCTTTTGTAATCCAAATCTTTTTCAGAATTAGTATTAATCCAGGTAAGCAATGAAGCATTTAGTATAAAACCCAGTTTTCTTCCCATACAAATGAATTGTTTTAGGTTTTCTTTAGATAAGAGGAAATACAAAGAATTCTTTGCATACATAACAATTCACATTTATGGAGAAATTTCCATACAACGATGTACTTTATTGAAATTTTGGCCTTAGTCGGATTAAAATCTTAAAATAACGGTAAGTTTTCTTGTTTTCTAATAAAACAAGTGTATGCAATTGATTTCTTAATTAACAAAGTATAATGTTCTAAATAGGATAGCTAATTCATTTAGTGGATTTACGTTAATTTATGAATGGGTTGTTTTCAGTGGTAGCACACATATGTTTCGCAATTTAAGAGAACATCAGTTGTCATAATTTTAGCACAGTTAAATGTATAGATGAACTAGAATCTCAATCAGTTATTTGTTGCATATAAGTACTGATTTAGTATGAAACTGGAAATTGACAAAATAGTAAAACATCAACGCGTGATGTTTGAAAATATCTATTGTATAAAATGGATAACAATACTCATTATAATAATAACAGGAATAAGTCGATTTAAATGCATTAGCATAGAGGAAGTAAAATAACATGGAAACCAAATAAAGTCATAAATGAATGAAGAAAATGTCATTGTATATAACAGAGTGAATCACATAAGAGAATTCAAATATGTATATACAAGCAACGAACAATCAATACCATTTCAAGAAATTCTGAAAAAATGCACCTTGAAATTGATACATAAAATATACCCCCCCCCACATTTTCTATTGTTTCAGAAATTACAAAAAGGCCCTTTGCATACAATACAGCAGTAACAAGTTATCAAAAAAAATGTATATGGATACATTGAAAGCAAAGAATAAATCCCAGTTTCATACTGTAAAATAATTAAAGGGCCTTAATGAAACAAACAACCAGCAAGAGATGGCAACAGAGATAGAAAAAAATATATGTAGAATTACAGAAACATATTTGTTGGTTAAATAATGAGAATGAATCAAAATAAGAGTAAGACGTTGGCAAATCCTTTGGAATAAGTTAAATTCAAATTTGCATTAATTATGTATTATTGAAATATATGAATATTATAAGTAGCTTAGTAGTAGTAGTAGTTGTTGTTGTTGTAACAATAGCATTCTTTTAATAGAACAATCAATAAAACTTCAAAGTTCTTTTATGTATATAATTATTTATTATGAAAATAGCAAAAACTTGTTTTTTTTAAACAAAGTACACAAGTTATTATTGATAATAATAAAAATTAAAAAATAAGTAATTACAATTCTGTTAATTGATTCTTTTTTCACAGCAGTTCAAGTGAGTAAAAGAATGGATAAATAAGTTTACAATAAATAGTTTATCAATAATTCCAATAATTAATACCGGTTGCCATGACGGACGTTTCGTTTATTGCCAATTGTTCTGAAGTTTTCCGAGTGATATGACAAGATTGTTGGTTGTTGTAATATTAGTATTGATAATAGTAAAGCCCACTGTTTGCATAACATAACAATGTAAATATTAAAAGTATAAATTGCGAGACTGAATTTAAATAAATAAACTTGAAGTGAATATATGAAATATGAAGTTGTTGATGATTTGACAGAGAAAGCTGTTACATAAGAAGGACTACACATTTCCCCTTCCTTTTTCTCTTTCTCTCTCTATATATACATATATATTTGTTTATTTGGTAAAAATAAAAGTGATTGAGATATATAATCAGTCTCATGAAAGTAATCAAGCATTGTATATAGACTTTATTAAAAATAATTCCAACGGTTGTTACAACAGCACTTGATAAAAGTAACAAATCTCGACAAGTTATCTGACAATCATTAAAATAGAGCATACACTATTAATGAATTACTAAGTTCTTTTATACAAAAAACAAACATAAATAGAAATATGGAAATGATGAATATATTCATTATTTGTTCTATTTTATCACATTGTCAATGCAATTTCTACAAACTAAAAGAAAAGAAAAAAATAATAAACACTATTATCTAAGTGTTAAACGGTCACTATTTATAACAAATTGATCTGGAACATTTAAAAAGATGTTAGATAATTTGAGTTTCTTTGTATTTATCTATGGACTCTGGATATTGTCAGAGTAGTTGGTCACTGCTGTGAAGTTGATATAATTTAACATATAAGAACTCCACTGACCACAGATCAAAGTAGCAATAGCTTCTAGACACACAAACTATGAGTGCAGATTACTAAACTGTCAGCTGTAATTCTGTCTATATTCGATCTTTTCCTTTATTAGTAACTCACTATAGATGATACAACTTCCCAACTAACCTAAATGTTACGAATTCAACAATTTTTTATTTCTTTTTAACCTATGCTATAGCCTAGCAGACGTAAATATGGTTTGAAAGTAAACCATGGTGTAGACTGATACCACTTGTAAAGTTTTCAGAAACTAATAGGGCATAACATCTTTTCTATCCACTTTATAATTCTCTAGTAATATAAACATCTAAGACTTCAACCGGGATCAAACTGTGAACATTTCGAATTTCATGGTATGCATTTCATTAACTTTAATCAATATAGTACAATTAAGTAAATAGCGCGCCTACTTCTGGATTCAGTTGTCTTTTAGATAAATCGAATTTTCATTTTACACAATATTTTTAACAAATACATTACAAAAGTTCAAATATATAATAATCATTCGATGTTCTTACTAAAGAATAACTATTAAAGTTTCATGATACTGGATTGTCGATGTATAGTGATTTGCGCGTTTAAACAATGTACTTGTTTTGTAGTAAATGAAACTGAACATACAAATTATCTATAATTTTAGCACAACAACAACTTTAAAAACATAAAGCGTACTTGTTCTAAAGGCAATACAGCCCGCCCACCATGATCGAAATTCTTAAAAATTGCTAGAAATAAATAAACAGACCAATGAATGAAGACATTATTAAATAGCTATGAAAACCAAAATTAAATGCAAACAGTGAAAAAAGTACAAAAACATTATTACTAGACGGACAGGAAAGCACTCAATTATCAATTTATTTTCACTCTCTATATATTGGTTTCAAATGTTAACTTTTGTTTACAGTTCACTCGTTGGGATATTATTAGTCCAATTATTCATGAGTAATATATTCAGTCATACTCAAAATAAACAGTAGAATAAATAATAAAATCAATGTTTATTGTGAAAAGTAATTTATTTTAGAAAAAGTACATGTTGTTTGCATACATCATGAACTGATCATTGTTGAGTACGAATTAAATCAGAGAAAACAGAGCAGCTGATTTGTTTTAGTGTGGTAGCCAACCGACATTATTATTTGACGAACACAAACTCTAAAAAAATCAATCTATCCAAAACGGCTTTAGAAATCTGGCATCACTGCAGAGAATCTAATTTAATAATTACATAATTGCAATTTGTACACACTTGACTCAGTTCATTCGATATGCTAAGTAACATGTTGAATAAATAAATCTCAACAAAATCCTTTTTGCAAAAATTTCTTCACTTTAAAACCGCTTGATTGGTATGAATTAGTTATTAGGTCAGCAAATCAACTTTTTAACTTCAATGAAGTTCATCGTCTGGTACCTAAATTACACCTTGTCTTATCGCATAACTCTTCAACTGGACGTATTTCTAAAATTAATGATATAATTGCCTGAAATTTATAATTAACCTATTTCAACTTAGAAATGGAAGCATTTTTTTAATTTTTGCAGTCGTCATCAATTTAGTAATTAAATTGATCAGCCACCTATTGTTTAAAGAAACACTTAAACAACAGTTATTTGGTTACCTGTTTAATTAAAACTGTCCTATCTATTTCAGTTTGGTCAAACAAACAGTATTAATAGGCATTATACATAAGTGTGACTGTTAACCATTGACAGAAATCTGCAATTGTTTGTCAAATTAATCCATTTACACTGATTTACTAGTAAGGTTAATATGAATATTGAATCGACTATACTGTTTAGTTAGTCGCCATGTCAATAAATTTCGAAGATGGAAATTTGCAGTATTAATGATTCCGAATTTAGTTTATTATACTATCTCGTAAAATGAACGAATTATCTAAGTGTGTAAGATTTACGAATGGAAATATATTTAACATACTAATAATAATAATAATAACAATGTAAACGTTAAAACCTAGAAAATAAGCCTAATCACATACCAACTGCTTTTGTTATAAGTGACATAGCGCTGATAAAATGCGGATAATCAAGGCGCCAATCGACATTAACAAATCGATGTACAAGTTTAGAAAATAATGTATGTGGGAGAGTATAACCTATGTTGATAAGCAAAAAACAGCATAACGGATAATACAGTAAACATATTTTTATCAAGTTGCAATATGTCATTATCTATGGTAATATGAAGTGATAACTAGGTCTTGAATGTTATTAAGCAATTTAAATGAACTAATTTTAAAGTATCTGAATTCTAGCCGTATTTAAACTATTTAACAACAACAATGAGAAGTGTGTTACATTCATGTGATTATAAAATGGGAGGAGAGAAAGACATAGAGCCAAGATGGTTAGTTTCGATTGAGTCGACCTCTCTGTGCTGTGTTTTCATAATGGACTTTCAAAGCCTATTCAATAAAAGATGTACTCTTTACTTGATTTCATGTATTTTTAAGATGTACTCATGATCTTCAGATGTTTATCGTCGCCGATATTAGCAAAATTTTAATTCCTTGATACACCCAAATTTAACTTGATCTAGTGTGAAGTAACTTAAACCAATTACTGTAATCAAGGCAAAAATAAACGGCTTGTGAGGTTGAAATAATTTGTCATACAAAAGTATAAACAAGGTAACCTTTTACATTGAATCGAGTGAATTTATCGCCTTCGTGATATCAGTGTCTACTAGAGAAATTGTGTATTCTATTCTCATATTTTCCACAGGTAAATGATGTTTATTTTTTATCAATCCATCCGTAATACAAACAGATAAAAATGTGTAATGTGTAATGAAACTGTAGAAACTTTTCTAGTGCACTCCTAAATGTTGAAAAATTTACCCCTTCCCCCAAAAAAAATGTGTTAACTAGCTTCAACTGGTTTGTCGAATGTTGTAAACGAAAACGATGGTAACCTAAAGAAACAGGTGGATATAAGTGATTTATTAGTAAATACTATTATTAAGTGGAAAACTAAACAAATACTTGAATTCTTTCTTTGAAAACACAACTTATACAGTTGATATGGCTCAGTTATTTCTGGTTTTATTATGAATTAGTACTAGTATTAGTTAATACTGAGAAATAATAATTTATATTAAAAAATCGAATATACCTGCTTGCTCAACAATAATTCGAAAATCTAAGCTTGTTACATGAGCAGTTCTTTGTGGATCAAAACTTGCAAACAGACGAGACCATGATCTTAAAATATCCCATATTCGTCGAAAATCCGATTCACACAAACGTCCTGTTCCATCACGATCAAGAAGAGCCACTAGAGATCTACAAGCATCTGTACTAACCTAAACACATTTTTTTGAAGAAAGTAAATAAGTAAATACCTTATGAATTTATTATCCTTGTAAGAAGGGCATACTTGTTATTGTTTAACATTTATAACTATAAAATAATATCAAGTGAATAATTTCTATTATTTCCACACAATGTTGGTATCTATTGATGTTTGGCATTAAAATTATGAATGTCTTACATGAAATCAAGTAGAGTAATTCTAAGATACCACTCTTAAGATTAAATACTTAGTAATTTATAATGCAAAAAAATGATGATTGATGATTTAATTGATTAATGTTTATGTAGCCCTTGCCGCTGACCAAGTACTATGGGTCAAGTTTCAATTCAGTCACTAATATAAGTTTTCTGACAGTCTGTGGATCAATTTTTAACGTAAAGTGAATAACGGTAGGCGGTAGAAGACCATAAACCTCGATCTGGGCAACATTTCATGCTGTGGAGCCAGGTGACGTGAATTTGAATCCCATGTATAAAATCATTTTTTTCCAGATATTAAACGGCACATCTTACTGACAAGTTATAATTGGAATCAAACATGGTTTCAGAGTTTTATGTTGACTAAGACCTAACATTAAGATTATATTTAAAAATATGTATCGAAAATAATTACGGAATACAGGGTAGATTTTATTAGGTGAGTAGATAAAGTTCAACTAAGAGCCTTGTAAGCACAGTACAATGACCTTTCATCAGGTAACTACCTATTCCATTTTATCTCGAACCTGTTTCCGTCAACAGCTTTCCCATTCATATATTCGGTAGATGTATATATGTAAAACATCATGCTAAGTAGATGAAACATTGTAAAAACTCACCAGTGAAATATAAATTATTGTTAAATACAACTAAAATAAAAAGTATTCTCAGAAAATGCATAAATGTATATCCAAAAAATCTACACTACAGCTTGTAGAATTAAATTCGATAAGGAAAGAAATTTAAACGAATATATTTTCAACATACCATATTATATGGAGCCCGATGATCATCTCTTAGAAGACAATTAAGAATTGGCTCTAACTGGAATGCGTCAACAGCCATCGATTCACCTGATGCTTCATAAAATAATCGTCGAAGACGTGGTTGAAATAATTCATAATTAGGATCGAGTTCCGGTCCAGTAGCAGCTAGACCACTAAGCTCTACTCGTTCTAAAGTAGGTCTGAAAACAATAACAAGACTAATATTTTGTTTCAGGAGATGACGATGTTACACATTAAGCTTCACAATTCATCAGTTCGCATATATACTGACACGTAATCACAGAACATTATCATTCATAATGTCAAATAACCTGGACTCAGTAAGCAAGTAGACTGGTGTGGGTGAATAATTAGTAATTATTTCAATAGCCAAGTGGAATATTAAGATCAACACATAGTTGCCCTGATATCAGTCGCCCATAAATGCGTTGCAGCTGACTATGATATAGTGACGGTCTATTAAGAGAAAAGGAAAGCTGAGATCCGGCTTCACTCAAGACCTAGACCTGTCTACAATCTGTACCAAACAATCACAAGGGCTGAAATCAAACTATACAAATTCTACAACCAAGAAATATGTGTTAATTACTCCTCAGTGTTTCCGCATTTTTCTACAGGTAACAAAATAACTATTGTTATACT
Organism: Schistosoma mekongi; assembly: GCA_034768735.1. Classification (NCBI taxonomy): domain Eukaryota; kingdom Metazoa; phylum Platyhelminthes; class Trematoda; order Strigeidida; family Schistosomatidae; genus Schistosoma; species Schistosoma mekongi. The sequence continues at coordinate 42,173,357 of CM068306.1, forward strand.
GTACAGCCCTAATGTTGACTGAATTCAGACCTACGATATAAACACTAAGTGAGTCGATACTTAATTACACTATAATATATGCATGACAACTGTGCTCCATCTAACCTATTTAAATGATTTACTGTGGTTTTGTTAACAGTTTTGACGAGGAATTAGCTCATGAAAGTTAAGAAGAAACACTTAAGTGAAAATAACTAACTTTGTGGGATATTCTTTATGTCTTCACAAGATATAATCTTATGGTGTATTTATCAAAAAGTTTATGATATTATTGTCTACTTCAATTAAAAACTTCATTTAGAATGATTGACTGTTATTATATTAACAAATATTTTGTTAATTAGTAATGTATCTATTTTCTGGATTTAGATCATTCTATAGTTTCGTACAAACAGTGTGACGCATTTTATTTTATGTATAAAAATTGTATCGATTATTGTGTTATTATAATGCAAGAAAAATAGGCTCGTCTCTCGTTAACTGATTTGGGAATCGGAAAAGGAGTGATAGTATGTTAGTTAACATTTAGGTCTGAACGCATTTATTTGTAGTGGAAGCAATTTGTTACGAAAATAACTAAAATCGCCAGTTTTCCATCATACTTAAATAATTTCCTTTAATCTATTAAGTGACAAGTCAATTTTACTAATTAATGTACAGTTTATTTTATACCGTAAAGTAACTTTATTTATAAAGTGGCGTGAGAGCAACTGAAATTTTATAGCCACATTTTAAAGAAAAAAAACATTTTCTTCCCATACAAACTGCCTACTTACTCACAAATTCTATCTGGATGATCAAATAATAGACGTAGTAAGAATTCCCCAGGTTGATCGGCTGCATATGTACACGGAACAAGAAGATAATGACCTGGTGTTAATTTTAAACGTTTAACAACTTCCCTTGAATCAAAGAAAAAATCTACACTTGCTATATGATGATTAGTTTCGAAAAATCCACGTGGCATTGGTGGATTAGCACCAGACGGAAGCTAATTAATACAGTACGAAAAAACAAAAAATAGTATCCATTCAGTAAAAAATAATAAAAAGAGCTTTATTTAACACCATACACTTTGTTACAGTAAGGAATTATCATCAATTGTGGAATATTCTAAGAAATAACAGATAATCGCGCAATCAAACTGTAATTATTCAATCACAAATGTTATCAATGTTTTTCCCATTAATCATTATCTGATACATATTTTCAGTCAAGAAAGCATTCTACCAATTCAGCTGTTTCACATAAATGTATCTGTTATTATTTTTTAAAAAACAGATATGTAAAAATACATCTCAACAACCACAGTGTTAGGTAAGCAGGAATTATGATGTCAAACAATGAACGTTAAAAAGGTGACTATTCATGTGCTAAGCAGTGAATTCAAAGTTACAGAGCGTATGTTTATCGAAGATGACGTTAATTGAAAAAGTTGTGTTGTCATGCTTGATCTTTAACAGCTAAAATATTGTGTTATATTTGCAAAATGTTGGATTATTTGAAGAAAAACACTTTTGAGAGTTGTATTGAGATGAGCACGCATGAATGTTTATTATTACGAGATGAAATGTTTTTTCGCTGCAGCGTATGTTGGATTAGGAAATTCATTAAAACGGGTTCCTTTCAGCTTCTTTTTATGCTGCCACTCGTAAGATTAATTCTCTTTATGGTATGGATACTGTCCAGAAATGTGTGATGCAGCATTATTATAAAAGACAATGCTTGGTGGTGTTGCAAAAACAGTAGGAATAGATGTATGTTTCGAAAAACGAAGTATAGCAGAGAGAGGAGCAAGAGACTGATCGATAAAAGTTGCCTTTAACGTTGTAGATACTAAGTATTCGAAGCAAAATTACTGCGACTGGGTATATTTAGAGTGATTTTAAAAGGGTGGCGTTCACTTTACTTCCAATTATTAGAAAGTACGTAATACCGAGAATTTCTATCTACACAAACGACTGGAAGTTGTACAAATGCATAAAAGGCGTGACTAAAAACATAAGGTAGTAATATGTAAAGAGCATTTTATCGACCCTATTACTAGAGCGAAAGCAAATAACGTCGTATTTATGTGAAACGCGCTAAGAACCTATTTACATCTCTATCAGGTCTCGCAAAGAAAAGTGTTTTTCAGCCACATAGACAAGTTGCTATACTAGACGTTTTACGGTTTTCAGATGTCTGGTCCTTTTGGCAGTTTACAAAAGTTTGCAATTGACATAAAGACAACCTGAGATTTTTAGTTTCATTTTGTATTATGAAACAGAGATTTTTATTTCCTTGCTTCTAACTGGTTAAATATTTCAAGATCACTGTTTTAACGCTATGTCTTCAGAATAATGAGTCATGTTAACTCAGTGTTGTTGTTTTTAATTTTCCAGTATTGAATATTGCAGCAGTTTGTAGGTCCTTATCTAACTTCAGTACATACAAGTAGCAATCAATTCAAACAAATCTGAAACTGAACGTTTTATTGAAATATACTTATAAGTGAACTAGAAGTGTGAACACATGGTCCGATAACTTCCTAGTTCTTAATAATTAAAAGCATATAGTTGAAGTAAAATACTACGTGCACTAAAAAAATATACTAAGATGAAAATTATTTTCCTGATTTACATCATAAGGAGTGCAATTTATTGCCCCTAACACTGTTTCATAGAACATAATCAAACAGCCAAAGACCATATGGATTGATTTCTTGTATAAAACTATGAGTTGGTCACATTAGTAAAATTTATCTCAGGTACCAAACTTTTCAAAGTTTGAGAATAATTAACGTGATATTGTGCCAGCAGAAACAGTGTTAATAAGTAAAGAAACTTATTTATTTGATTAACTTACTCCCAGCCAATTATTTTACACAGACTTTGAAACGCTTAAACATCAGTTACGTCTCGATCCATTCATTTCGAATCATAACAAAAAGTGACAGGGATTATAAATGTACAGATATTTCAACAAACTCAAACAACACGGTTCAAATAGTGAAAAAGTAAGAGGATGCGTAAACCATTTAGAAAAAGCTACTAGTATGTTCTTCGTACATAAATTTGCACTCACTAGTTCAAAATGAACATAAACAAAATATTCCGATTTGAGTCCAATCTGAGCATGATCCTATTAACAGGTAACATTTGTACGTGATAAATAAAAATATAATGACAAACATTAACTTTTATCTAACATTACTTAGAGCTTATCCATGCATAATGTTTACAGTTAACACAATTATTCACAGACTGATTAAGAAATCCCTAAATAATAGTTGATTAAAATACCACTATTATTCCCACAATAGCGGTACTCGTGAATGCTTACACGTGACATAAAAACATAAATAATTCCTTCTAAAATGTTCTGATTAATTCCTTATGAATAAGGTAGTTAAACAAATTTGATAAACATTTGTTTATTTAGATAAATGCAGAAAATTTTCATCTTTCAAATTTCTCTTAAAATCATACGAATGAAGTAATTATATATGAATCAGATTAAAAATTTTAATGATTTACTGCATGTTTTACAAGTCTACACAATGAATTCAACTTTTTTTTCCACAAACTCTTACTAACAATAAAGAGAAACTTAATGATATCAAAATTGTGTACTGAATATGCCTTTGCTTCTCACCAATGCAAGTACAAAATATGTGCATAGATAAAATATATTTAAAAAATTTCACTTTACTGTGTATCTCGTAATCTTTATTTAATTCTTTCTTACACCTGGTTCCCTATACTAATTTGAGGGGTGCAAGAACAAAGAATTGGATACAATAAGATAAATTCATTTTATCTTACCAGGTTCTCATCGGCAGCGTACAACCAATAATATTTCGAGTAAATATCTTTAAATAAAAGATTTACATTTCAAATGCTACTCGATTAAGATTGAAAATGTAGAGACAGGATGAAGAAAAACGTCAGAGTGAAGTTGACATGGTTTAAAGAGATGATGAATATGAATATAGTATAAGAGTGACAATTCTAGAAACATAATCATACAGTTAATGAATTACACAATGGAGAGAAAACTCTGAGTAAAATGAATTACGAACAGTTGACAAAACATGAGTCGAAATAAGTCAACAATAAAATTATAAAATTGAAAGAATTAAAACGATGCCAGAAGGAAAAAATTTGCTGTATGATGTAATAGGTGAGACCATACCAAAATTAAAGAAATTTAAAACAAAAGGAAGACTAAAAACAATGATGCTATAAAATAACTGAAACTGAATGCATAGATTTGGTTTCAAACGCTTAATTGCTGTTGCTTCAGTGAATTTAAAATTGTAGTTTGACTGTCAGCTAATCGCTTTGTAAAATTTCAAGATATTACCTGTATATCCTGTGTCAATCAAATGTTTCTCAATAGCACTACTCAAGTTTCTTGATCCGCATGATTGAAGATTTTTAGGGATATGTTACTGGAAACAAACGTAGACACTTCTTTCGGTTCTACCAATGTAACTGCCTTGGTAGGTCATGTAAATTTGTATATTCAACTGACGGTAACAAATAAAAGGTACCTGTCGTTCTTTGAATGCATTAAACAGCATGTTGTTTTGTACAAAAAGAGTTTGACGGCACGATCTGTTCTGTTTAACGAGGATCTTAATCCTATATCGATTATTCTTGATGTATCACCATCCTTGAATTGTAGTTGAATGAAAATAGGCTTTTTACTAACGACACTTTCTTTTGGTTTGTTATTTTTAATTTTACCGTACTTGTGGATAAATTTCTGCGGGTATCCATTATTTCTTAGGTATCTTCTAACATTCAATTGTTCTCCTTCAAGTTTATCGTGAGCATAAATTTTTTCTGTTCTATAAAACAATGTCTTGACTAACACGTTTTTATAACTGGTATGACAGAAGCTGTTAAAATTTAGGTAAATTTCATTCCATGTTTCAGTACGATAAACTGATTTCTGTATGACCTCATTCTTTCTTTGTTGTAACGCAACCTCAAGAAAATGGAATTCATCATCTTTCACTTGTTCCATTTCTTTCTAGTTCTTTTCATAACCAATAGTTAACAATTGTTTAATTATATTAATCAAATGGATATGTAATCTTAAAAATATCTTTATTATATTAATTGTCAACAAATCTTTTACAGATTATATAATGTACATCTGACTTTTCATTACTTTTAACACTTAATTGATGAAAATTTGGTTTTTCTCTCTGGATATACTTTATTCTTCCATTAAATAAAAATTCTCTTACAATTGAATAGTTAAGAAACGTAGTTGCTCCCTTGGTAAAATATTATATTGAGAGTTTAAGAAAAGGGTATGCAATCATATATGCGCACATACACACAAATAAAACATCAAGCTTGTCAGGTGAGAACACGCAAACATTTGTACTAATGAACCAAATTAAGAGATTTAATTCACTTAAAGTATACAGGAAAAAGGCGTTGTTTTATATTTGACAATAAAGAGGTCATATAAATGTATTACACTATTGTTTAGTGGAAGAAAGCTTATTGTTATGTTATATTACTAAAAAATAATGAATAACAACATATAGCATAAGGCTAGAGTTCACATGAAAAGGAAATCACATTTACACAATCCTGGTATATAAACGAAATAATGATATAATAATAGCTTAATTACACAAAATTTATCTCATTTGTTATTGCCATATACGTATAAATTTGTACAGTAGTGGTTTTAAATGTCCTCATCTACATAGAGTAAGAGCATCTAGAAAACAATTTTAAGTAACATATAAACTTTTAGTAGTGGCCATTGTTGATTATTTGTATCAAATCAACTATGAAATCTTGAAAATGTCAAATATACCTTATAATTTTTAATGTGAATTACTAGGCCAGTTTGATCACTTGCATTAATCTGAAGAGAAATTGAAATCACGTAATTGATGATGACATGCATTATTCTAAAGCATTCGATAATCAATTACAAAACGATGAATCCACTAATAAGCATTTACTTGCTCTTTCATTTTTTACTCCATGGTAATATAGATATTACAGAGTGGTTGTCGGTTTAAATAAGAACACGGTGTTATAGATAGAATGTGTACTTGTATCTCATTAACCCTCCAAAAGAATAAAAGAGTTGAGGGCAACCGTTGGAAAATCACAAACTTAGGCTTCATGCTTGTTGACAATAACTATTAAGGCGTACCTGAAATATTGAGAAAACTAATCTTCCTCGTGGGATCTAAACGCTCATCATCTAGTGTCATTTTATTATGGTCAGACATAATTAAAAATAAAATTTTTCTAAAAAATATGCTTGCAAATTTTATAATATAATGATCTGTGTCATGATGGAAGGCATTCACTAATTTTATTCGTGTCGTCAGCAAATTCAGTGCAATCATTCGAAAATCACATCCATTAAATAACAAATGAAGAATATTGAGTAACTACTATGTAGAACTCCATCAATACGATGACTTTTCTCATGATTAATTGTTTAAGTTCACTAAAAAGTACTAATATTCCAAAATATTTTTTAACAGTATAATTGTATCCCATCGTTTACATAAAGCAATAGGTATTATGTTCTAAACTTCAATTAAGCGACTCGAATCCCAGAAGACTGGAGATGTGGAATCAAAGAGTACATAGTCAAGTGGAAATAAACTGACCTCGTAAATGACATAGCTTTATTAAGATTACTTCTTATGGTTTTAAATGAAACTAGTGAAAAATTTGAAATATTCTATTAGCCTTATGTCAGTATGAACTTAAAAGAAGTTTCATTGAGAACTATTCGTTCATTCATTTAATCGATTATCTAATCGAAGAACAGAAGCAGAAACTTAAGGAATATATGAAATTTGTTTACATCCAGATATTTCACTTTAAACGTGTGCTTAATTTTAGACAAAACATACATTTACACAACAAGATTTATAAGTTTTCATGTGCTACAAAACAAGTAAAATTCTGTGAATAACTACCAGAAATCCATAAATTCAAAAATTAAAACAAAATTGACATATGAATAGAAATTGATAAAGTGTATTGTCATGTAAATACTTGCAAAACGTTTAGTCTAAGACATAGAATTAATTATTTGATAGGGAATCGGTTTATGATAAAGACTGCTTTTTTAAACTCTGGTCACTCATCAATCGATGTACACATAAATCGACTCGACCTTCCAACCAACCAGACAAAGGATTAACAAATGCAAGGTGAGAAGTCACATTACATTAGAAAATCAAAACAAATGTTTAAACAAAGGCAATATAATTATAGGCAACAAACAATTAACTCCAGGTCAATAAAAAGAACGGATGGTCGATTGTGGGAAAATTCTTAAAGCTCATGTTATTTCCAAGTATATGTCGATGATGTTGGTTAACAGGTCGATAAAAGCTTTACAGCCAAAACATTCACTTTAGCAGACTTAACAATTCCAGGATGGAAAAATAGCATTTCTTAGTACTTTGAAGTAGCAAAGGTTAGTTCACATCAAAATGTCTTCATTTGAATTCGAAACAACAACACTTGAACCATTTGCCGCATTACTTAAACATTCTTGCTTGATTTCTCGTCAATAACAATGAATAATCACCAATTCACAAACGTTAAAATTGTAAGTTATTAAAGGCAATGTCAGTGGATGCATATTTATGAAGAATATCAAAAATTCTAATGAAGCAGTTATTCAATGTTTTCTAGTTTTCAATACATTTCTAGTTAATGTTGGTCTATAATTTAAATTAAACATCTAACCAATTTGTAAAACCTATTATTATTTTATTGAGTTTTATGCTTCTAGGAAAATATGTTTAACGCTTCAAAAACACTTTTTTTACGTGAACCATTCATTTAATTTTTTTAATGTTACCATTTGAGTTTCTAACAATTATGTAACCTAATTACATTTAATACACATGCTTTAATCTAACCATACTTTTTACACATACGCTACAATAAATGTTTGTTGTTTTCAATAATGTTTTTCTGATAAGCTGAATAGTACGAATCCACTTAATTTTATTTTGTTCTTTTTTTCAAAATAAAACAGTAGCATGAATATTAGTGAACAATAGTTTTTCGTGTAACAATATTTAATCATGACAAATAAATAGACTGAAGTGATTCAAGAGAATTTCTCCGAAAATAAAACTAGAATTGTCTAAAATTCTTCTGATTATTATTTCATACTACTGACACATTAATATCTGTATCATTTTAAACATTGTAACATTTGTATTGTAGATTTCTTTCTCTTTTCATGAGATGAAACAGATTTTTATTATTATGAAATAGTCAAACTACCGCATGTTTACAGTATAATGCTAAAAACTGAAACTTTCTACTAGGTGTCTCACATTTTGTAAACACTATTTTAGTTCAAGTGACTGTGTGCTCATTGTTTGCATCTAAATATAGATGACAACCAAGTTAGTTTGATATACAGTTCCAGTAGTGAATATGTCACTTTACTTCCTTATTCACTAAAAAATAGACCAGACAAACAAAACGAGTACAGTTATGTTTTATTCACTTAGTTATATAAGACAGTGTAGCAAATCCCCTATACGAAAAAAGGCAATACCAATTTGGAGAATACATTAAGTAATTAGATTAAGGTAGCACTGTATGTCTTCTGGTAGTAATTAACACGAAATTTGATACTAAAAATAAATGACTCAACACAACCAGCAGTAAGAATAGATTTTATATTAACATAACGCTTACAATTATAAGTCAGTCAGTAGTAATCATCTTCATATAGTCTTTATTACTCAATTATTTCTATCGACCAAGTTTACAGTACAATCTCTGGGATTATTAGTTTACCATCTTAATTCATTTTAACTGTTGAACATTTGGAGTTAATTAGTACCGTGTTATTTCTTGACACTACCTGGCTCTCGACTTGGCTAACACGACAGATTACTACGTTTTATCCCTTTGTCAGAAATCCATTTCAAAGTTAGTCACCAACAAACACAAGATTATTATTTAGTTTAGGTATTCCATGAAAATATTCCCCTTAATTCGGAAAAAATAATCTTTGAGTGAAATAGGTTGTGAATATCTAATAACTGTCTAATTAAATAATAATCATTTTTACGTAATAATGCGCTATGAGATAGATTTCTTAATGTTCCAAAGAAAAATAGTAATCTCAGAAGTAGCTCTAGTTAAGAATGAGATATGTATTAACCGACAGTGTTGAGTGGGGTTCGAGTTTGATTACAAAATGACTGAAGCTAAAAATGTAGTTCGTTAGATTTCAATCAAGTGATCAAACACCATCACGTGAGGCATATAATATTTAAGTCCATTATTCGATTCGCTGTGTTTTTTTCAAAACTAGGATGGAAAAGTAGTCTTATATTATCCTGATATTAATTGATACATTCGATGATAGGACCTAGGGACGAAAACCATTCTTTAGAAACAATAGCCACTCTTCAAATATAAGCAACTTACCCTATATAAGACAAATCCAATAGATGCAAGTCGAGGAGCCCGATGACGCAAACGACGACGATCAGCTTGCATCAAGGCGATAACGGTAGTAGCAAGCCCCTCAGGATCACTTGGATCCGGTGAATTGATTCCCAGTAGAAACTGAGGATTCGCCCAGTGACTTGCTCTGATATATGGTCGACCACCGCATGATACACCACGAAGCCAACGACCACGTAAATGAACTGATGGAAAATGATATGTGGGGTGACAAGCATTTGATGATTTAGAAATTACTGGAGGTGGTTCTGTCAGATGACAAATATCCAAGTAGTCAAAATTAGCAACAAAATCTTCAATAGACATCCTGAAGAAGTAAAATGTATTCATAAAAACAAACGTATTCAAAAAGAATAAAATTAAATTCATATGAAATATGATGCAAACAAATTCTAATCCACATATAAAGAATTTATGTGATTGAAAAGGTAAACTTCATTTCGTAATAATTTGATTTGCTTAAAATGTAGTAGTCAAAGAATAATTGACAAACGTTTCATATTCATAATCCTTGGTTATTGTATGATGCTTAATAATGAATATTGATTAATGGTTTGAATGTTAAAAGCAAAATTATTTATGAATAATCACCCTTAAACTGTTAATTTTTTGAAGCATATCATAAACCTTAAGTGTAAAGGAAATTGTACGACTGATTCAATCATTATGTTACTGGATATCGCAAAGTATTCTTAATCAATTGTATTTAGATATAATATCTTTCTGGTTGTTTCAAAATTATGGAAAATAGATCATAAATTACAAATGAAATAATTACCTAAAGTATTATAAAAACAGTCCAAAAAACTGGCTTCTTCTTACTATTTTAGTCTGTGTGCATTAATTTTAATTAACGCAAAATCCATAAGTTATACCATAAGAAATAACTGCAGATAAACCTCTTACCAAAACTCTTCTTGAGCTTTTACCAAGCCAACTTTCAAACGGTCCTGTGGTGGAAGACTAAGCCATTCTGTCGAACCTTCTGACCATGCGCCTGTCCAGTCAACACGAACTGAAGGCCATAAATTTCTTAAACGAACTAAACGAAGTAGACGACTCCCTGATGTATCCGTCAGTCGGAGTTTTCGACAATCTGTTAAACCAAATGCTTGACCAGGCACAAATCCTGCAGGTATCACAAAACCTGGACCAGGCGCTCCTTTAGTCTGGTTACAATTAAAATAAGTCAATAAAAGAGGAGAAATTATTTAATTAATAAATAGTGAACATGGGTGAAAACAAGAAGACAAAACACAACAATTTCTAAGTACATAAGAAACTTATGAATAAAATTCAGAAAATAAAAGTATATGCAGCTACATTTATGCGACTAATAATGAATTGAATTGATGTGATTTCTGTGGAGATTAGTATTTAATTTCATTGTTTCAGATTAATCTTAGTTGGGTACTACTGAAAACCTCAGGACAGTTGATAGCCGTTTCGTCACTGTATAAGATTACACAACCATATAATCACTCGACTCCGTCACGAAGTTGAACCTAAGGTTTCCAGGTCTCGTAGGTAAAGCTCAACCATTACTAGTTTCACTTTCATTAATTTTTGATATAGCGCGGTGATAAGTCAATGTCATTGGTAATAACTATCTCATTCCATACAATATAGTTGACATATGCAACTTTAAAATAACTTGGTATAATCATGTGAACTCGAGATTATATGTCTATACTACACTAAACGTAGAGCCTCATCAACTATCATAATGATCAGTCTTGTCCCCAGCAATTCATTTTCCATGTTTATATTAATAAATAGTACTAATAATCAAAATTTAGAAACAGAAATCTTAGCCAAAACACTTACTCAATAATAGTAGTAAATAGGTCGTAAATTACAGACAATAAATCTAAAAATACAGATGTTTGACTCTATAGTGGCAATTCAGAGTAACTTGTATCCTCCATTCCTTTGAAGATTCAAGCTTAAAACATTCTAACTTAAGTATAGTTGGTTAAAATTTTATATTTTTTGCAGTTAGCCCAGCCAATTTTTGGCTCAATGATAAATGTGTATAACCTAGATTCATGACATTACTTGAGAACTTAAAATGGCTGAATTGTATTTTAACGAAAGGCAAGCAAAAACGTGTTAGTAATTACTAACTACGTACATCCCTTATCCCATGGATAATAATCAGCTTATCAACAGGTTCTTGATGAAGCATCGACTGTGTATGGCCATTTGCTTGTAATAAATGTCACTTAATGGTTGCCTGTCCTCACCATACTTTATCTACCAAGTTTCCAATTTACTACCAAGCTAGACAACTTAACGCGTCAAACTATGCTGTTTGAAGTTTTACAACAGAATATTTAGTTTACACATAGTATTGCCCTGTTAAATTCGGCTCCCATAAAAGTGTAAGTTTATTTAATAAACTTTCTATATCCCAAGTAACGTACTAGTCTCTGAGCCACACTATGAGTGTGTCAGCTGATGACACTATTGTAAAAAAAATGACAGCACAAGTTGCTTATAGTTATTAATTGATTTCGTCAAACTATTTTCATACAAAGTCATTTGCTATCTGGTTCTCTTCAAACCATCTCCCAAACGGTACACTTTCGAATCCCTAAGGCATCAGCAATATCTTCACTATAGCAAATGTAATTAATTGTAGCCAATAAAATGTTTGTACACTCAATCTAGAGCTTAATATTAGCTTTATTTAAATTTAAAGTTGCTTTACAGGTACAAGCGATGGAAAAGAATAAGGATAATGTTAGCCAACTAATCTACTAGTATTAACATCGTGTATTGATAATTCGAAAAGAAATAAAAACTTGTCTTTTCCTGTAAAAACCCACTTGAAATCGGTAAATTTAGATATTTTTGAAACTTTTGTCAATACTGTTTAGATAAAGTGGGATACAAAAAGATAAGAAGAAAGTCAGAAATATGTAACATGTCTACAAATAACTATTTAAAAAATGTCTGCCCTGACAATAAATACTACAGTTCAATAAACAGAGGAGAATATCCAAGAGCAGATATTTGATTCTGATCATTTTAAATTATATGAATGAATGGTTCATGAACTTTCGATCAGTTGCCAGCCGGCGTTTAAAACAAACTTAAGCTTAAAATGTGAACCACTGAATTCCGACTCAGTTACTTAATGGTACTATCCTCCATACGAGACTTAAAATGTTTTCATTTAGAATCCCTAAGGCATCAGCAATATCTTCACTATAGCAAATGTAATTAATTGTAGCCAATAAAATGTTTGTACACTCAATCTAGAGCTTAATATTAGCTTTATTTAAATTTAAAGTTGCTTTACAGGTACAAGCGATGGAAAAGAATAAGGATAATGTTAGCCAACTAATCTACTAGTATTAACATCGTGTATTGATAATTCGAAAAGAAATAAAAACTTGTCTTTTCCTGTAAAAACCCACTTGAAATCGGTAAATTTAGATATTTTTGAAACTTTTGTCAATACTGTTTAGATAAAGTGGGATACAAAAAGATAAGAAGAAAGTCAGAAATATGTAACATGTCTACAAATAACTATTTAAAAAATGTCTGCCCTGACAATAAATACTACAGTTCAATAAACAGAGGAGAATATCCAAGAGCAGATATTTGATTCTGATCATTTTAAATTATATGAATGAATGGTTCATGAACTTTCGATCAGTTGCCAGCCGGCGTTTAAAACAAACTTAAGCTTAAAATGTGAACCACTGAATTCCGACTCAGTTACTTAATGGTACTATCCTCCATACGAGACTTAAAATGTTTTCATTTAGAATCCATCTGGGGCTTTTGATATTAGCTGACTAAACGTGATATATATATATATATATATATATATATATATATATAGGTTCCCAGTTATGTGATACTAGTCAGCCATGAGTAATTTTAATGCATACAGAAATTCTGACTCCCAGAGATTAAAACTTACGTCATTCAATGGTAAGTTCAAAAACGCTATAATCTTGTTATTCAAACCCGTTGATTTCTTCTATGCACCTTACTGTTAAGTGTACTTCAGTAAGCTAAATTTATTCTGAACTTTAGCATTATGAACTAGGTTACCACTCATGTCCGATTCACATAAAATCACTTTATTAAAATAAATAAACAACTAACTTTATCTTTGCCAACGTTGAATTTATGAAGTGAAAGTTATTTAATTTTAATTCACTCCGAAGTTTTTTATCAATATTTATTTTCAACTATCGATTAGACGACTAAAATAAAGTTTCTGCTTATATCTCATAATTGTTACTAGGATAAAATAACAAAGTGAAAAGTTAATGTTCGTTCACATGAATGAATAATTTAAAATTTATGGCTTATGCTAATATTTTTTTAACTGATTAGTTATTTTAGTAGCCAAGTAAATTGAATTCATCGAATTAAAAGAGGCTGTCCAGTACAGAAATGACTCGTCATGTTAATGAGACTTAATGATCATTACAGGTGATAGTATGTTGCTCCAAAATATATTCCTAGAGGTTAATTCATCTCGTAATCTATATAATGAAAGTCTGATAACATGAAAAGAAAATGAAGATATTACATAGAGGACTACAATACATAAAGTGTATGTCTATCAGAATATTGATATTTCAACAAAATGAAAGAAAACAAATCGACAAACCTTTATACGGGCTGTAATCAAACTTCGACGATCAAATGATTTTATTAAGATATCATCTAAATCAGATGGAGGCTGGAGACCTTGCTCTTCTGCTCCTGGAAGTGTATATGATTCCGTTAAACCACCAGTTAGATCATCCATTGCATCACCAACAAGTCCAACGTTTAAAGCTTCATATGATCCATTTAATCTAAGTTTGTTTGAAATATTTTGGAAAAATAAATACTTATTAGACTGAAACTCAATTGAGAATTATCAATTAAAATCTATAAATGCAGAAAGTACTATGTCACTTAAACCAAGACAAAACTTATTAGTCATAATACCACATTCAAAGTTTCCAATGATGTTTGAAATGATGAGCAAGAAGTAAACGTTAGGTCTCAATTTATTGTCAAATGAAGAATCTACAAAACAGATATAATGCAATACCTAAGGACATCTAATCATGTTATGTTTTTATTAATAATTTGAATGCATGCATACTTTTGTGTTAAATCAGAAAACCAAATGCTATAGGCCAGTAGTTTTCTCTTTGACACCGATTCATTCGAAAGTATAAGCGATAAATTAATGTGAGTGGTTATACTTGCCTAGCAATTCGCATTAGGAGTTATAAAGTATATTTGACATTTCTGAGATCTCACCGTTAATTTTATACAAATAGACAACAATCGCCACTATCAAAGGTTTGGATAATAATTTAAACTGTCTACAGAATAAGTGAATTATTAAATTGTCATATTAAACTAACTTCGCATATGCTTTCTCTAATAACGTTGGCCAAAATTCATTTAGGCGTCCAGAGTGAACAAATAGGGGTTGACCACCAGACCTAACTGGAAGTCGGTCATCAATGTATACCTCTTCCCAACGCCCAAATCGCCAAAATCGAAAAGCAAATATACCAGCATACCATTCTACTCGGAAAGATTGCCCAGTGGGAATAGTACGACTAAGCAGACTTGGTTGACTAGCTATAGCAGCTAAAGCAGCAACGACCCAACAATCTCCTAAAATAAAAATGAAAATAGCTATATTCGTCTATTGTATACCTGACTCAATAAAATAAACTAATAACCAAATATATAAATAAATTTATTATACCAGAAGAATACGTTAACATAAATTATTATTTACTTACAAAATATGCTGCAAACGAGAGTGTGGATCAAGAATGAAATTCATTTAATTTGAAAATCAAAACTTACGTTAAGTAGTAGGCACTACAAAATCTTATCAAAATTATATATGGTATTGAGTATTAGTTCTTAACAAATCCAGAGTTTCATTGGTAACTTGTTGTATGCATATCTATTTTTTAACCTCTATTATTTATTTTATCTTATGGTTCAGCCCTTGATGTGTCAATAATATGCTTTTGTTAACTAACAACGACAGTAAAATTTAGTTTACTCTCACTCGTTCAATAACTAATAAAGGCTTGAATGAATTAAATAATTATGTAGAACGAGAATAAAATGTCAACTAATAAATAAAAGTATTTTTAACTTTTGATTAAATGGTTTTAATTGGTTGTTGATGACATTTCTGACAAGTCATTGAATGAGACAAACGCGTGGGTTCACGAAAACGATATAGCTAATAGATCTAGAGTAGCCGGATGATATATATGATTCCCCTCCCCCCGATAGTTGATACAGTTAATGTGGAACATTGTCTCTCATACTTGTACTTTAATCGGATACCACGACTTGCTTCTTCCCAACCCACAGCAAATCTAAAAGACTGGACCTGTAGGAGGATTGTATTGTAGAGAAACACTGAGACATTTATATGAATGCATCAACTTATTTTAATACAATTGTTTGTTGTAGAATGTGCTCTAGAGTATGATTAACATTGAAATTAAATTAATGTGATGAAAGTTTACAAATCAAGCTTACAAAAAATTCACAAAATCTCCTTTCACTTGATTTAATAAACAATTATATATTTTTCATTTTGAATCCCTAACATTATTTCCACATTAATTTGAACCCACGTTGTTGATTCCACTTGTATGTTCAGCTTTCTAACCCAGTTAGTTTCGTAATCATCTTGTATTTTATATAACGCATTCGCTTTAAAATTCTTTTCTGACTATTAAAAGACTATCTAGAGTTTGAATCAGAGGATACAATACTCGCACAATAATAAATATTAAAAACCTCTAGGAAAGATAAGTGGCAATTAATAACTCTTCAAATAGTACAACTAACCTAATTCCCCTTGTCTTAGTTCGCTAAGTTTGATTCCACCTTCACCAATAAATTCTGGTGTTGAGATCCTCCTTGGAGTTATACCCATAGAACCTCCGCCGCTGTTTGCAGCAACTATTTCACTTGGACGCATCCAAACAATGTGACATGGTGGTCTCTGACTATAATATAGACTTGAATCATCAGCTGGAAAGGCAGAATCACAAAACAAATGACCTGAATGGAGAAGCTCCTGACGAATTTTTTCAAATGAACTTGAAGGTCCACCAACAGGACTAAAAACTGTACTTGGTCTGTTCGTAACCATGGGGCTAGGACTCGACCCTATTTTAAGTTTACAAAATAAATGTTGAATAATATTTTTAGTATAATAGAGTGAAATGATATAGATGACAGAAGTTATCAATGCTTGAGTAACATTCAAATAAATGGCTATCGAAAAATAAGAAAAACATTATTCAAGCATTAGGGCTCGAAAACTATACATTTTGTCCAATTATCGTACAGAAGAAAGAACATCAATTATGCCTAACATATACATACTTTGCTAAGTTAAAAAGCCCTCCCGTTTGATATAACAGGTTATAATTTACTGTAGCCTTAAAATATTTTATGAAATAAATCTAGGTGACTATGCAGCTGATCATTAAGAGAATAATACTATTTTTGTGCTGAAAATTAAAATTGTCATGAACAATCATTCAGCTTCCAAAGCTTTGTTTCAGAAGAATGATGATGCTTTCATTAACCATGAATAAGTAGATAAACATTTATAAAAATTTAAGTTATGTTCATTAGTCACACTAGTCAACTTTGTAATCAAGGTAGTATATGGTCCACATCCACTGAGAAGGATGCAAATTCTAGATGAAATACTAAAAATAGTACGGACAAGCACTATAAACAATCAGATAATTGTGCTTTACAGTTTAGTAAATGTATGCTTGCAGTGGTTTTCATTATCGCGGGAGGCACTAGCTATCTCTTTGGCTATTGAACGTCATCATAAATATCTGTTTGAAAGTAAACACATCACTACTACAGACCATGAAGCAATAAAGTTCATTTATCACCCAAAAAGATTTCCAACACGTCCCGAGGCTACTATGATTTAATGTTGATAACTACTTAGTTGAACGGCGTATCTGGTAAACATCTGCTTATATTTCATAAACATCCCTCCTCTAATGATTAAGCGAAACTTTTGTGAAAACTATGAAAGCTGTTGGTAACATTATTTTTGCAAAGACATTCTGTGAATTGGAGGAAAGATTGTAAACATTTATAAGACAACACAGAAATGCTAAATATGCTGCTACTAAGAAAACTCTGAGTTGTCGAAAAAATAAGTTTATGATAGTAATGAAAAGTCTGTAGTCAATAGAGGTTTACATAATCGTGAAAATAATTCGCGATTATACGTGCAAATTTTACTGCACAAAGTAGGGAGGTTCATTGTATGTATACCAAATGCTAAAGACCTTAATATATATGACCACTAAGTAAATTAAATACACTCCGGAGACCGAGATGATTACATTTCACTTTTTAATGTTGATTTGGAAACTATTAAGTGTTTTATAAAACATGCTGGAACTGCTTTCAATGAGAAATTAGTTGCACATACAACGAATCTTTATAAAAAGCGTGGAATTTATTATAGGAGTTCAGATTATGACTCAGTCAGTAGTGGATGTGATATTTATATAAGACAATAATAGTGTTGAAGTTAGTGTTAAAGAGCTTTCTAAGTTTCAAATACAATGCCAATATACAGATAGCCTAAATCTTTTGGTTTGTCCTAAAGCTGACCCTTAATATCTTATTCAAAATTCTACCAATTGTTATAAGGATATATCAGATATCGGACAACATCTTTAAAAATTTTATTTTCACATTATGAATAACCATAAAATACAAAATACATTTCATCTGATCAGCCGAAAAAAGTGCACAAATATATATATGTATATATGAATAAAATTAAGAAGGTGAATATATAACAATGAACACTTTCTTATAGGACGAATACTTAACTATATTCAACGAATATTTGACTTAAGCCTTAAGCAAATGTTTTTTGTCTATCATTGAGTAAAATAATACTGTTAATTACTCGCAAGTATTATTTCAAATAGGTATGTGTTTATTAGGGCTTTCCATCTATAAGCTTAGCATATATAATTAGGTGATCTTACTATTATTCTACAAGAGTCATCCTTTTCTGTCAGTAACTGTCTAAATAAGTAAACCAACAAACAACAAAGCACAAGAACACTCTATAATCGACATAAAATGGAATGTAAATACATGCGAGTGAAACATCAGCAATAATATTAATTGTTATTCGACTTACTGCAGCAATTATTTTCAGCGACTTTCGGACTCAAAGAGCCTATATTAGAGTCAAACATCATTGCTCTTGCATTATGCCTCGCCGTCTGCATGTCGTTGACATATCTTTGAGGTGTATCTGGCGGATATCCTGTCTTGTCTCTTAATCTGTATTGTGAATTAGAATTATGACTATATCCAAAATCATCTCCACAAACATTCAAATGTTCTAACTTATTTTCTAGTGAATTACTCAAGGGTTGGTTTGGCTGCATTAAACAAAATTGATAACAAGCCTCACGCTTCAACTATTGCGGGAAAAACAGAGTAAGTGACATCCTGTTCATCCTGCCGCTAAAAGTTCATATGGATGAAAATAGTGAGCTGTAAAGTTTAAACAATAGAAACCAGCTTATATCACCACCTTAATATACAGAACAATAATACGAAAGTCCCTACATTGAATATGTGCAGAATTTTTTTTTTTAGGGTCTGGATGCTCCATATTTTACTTGAGTGGCTCCATTGCACATTCTTGTAATGAATGAAGTAGATAGTACTTGTAAATTCTTTCTGGGTGAACAATTTTACAGATTACAAATTAGAGCCTCTGGAAATTCCACTATCAGCAATCTCCTTCGTAATGCATAGCACCAGCATATAATACGGTACGTTTAGAGGTGGAAGTTATAACCTATCTGGTGAAGAGAAGAGGATTATGATAAATATGAAACATTATATCCGTACTTTTTTGGACTGTGTAATTTTTTTCGCTGTTATGATATTTATACAAATCCTGGCTGCTAACTGAAATCGTGTTAGTGAAATGTTATGCGGTGGTACATAATTCTCTAAACAAATAGCTACATCCGCTCTCGTTATTGATACCCACCAAAAACTAACTAAAAGCACTGGGTCAGATAGTGCCACCAGATCGTGAAACGACACCACAATCAAAAATTAACAAGAAGACCAGGGGATAGACATGCTTCTTTTAAACCTGCCAAAAAAACAAGGTGATCAAACATAATTAAAGCTCCCTTGCCACTTTCCCAATTCCAGACGCCCAATTCAACCGAGTTATTCTTATCCAGTGAAACCTTTAACAGAATCAAAAGGGTTCTGTTATACTACTCAAAGACATAATCAGTCAAACGATTGCTCGACCCATCATCTAATGTTGAGGAGCAAACTCCGGATCTCCATCCACTGCAACGTCAAATCAGGGACATGAGTTTATATCTAGATTGTGTGTTTCCCAACAACCGTTTACCATACACAATGCAACGGTTTGGAAAAATAATTTACTAACAGCTGAAATCGTCACTTTAATACGCGTATATTCCTCAGTGGACAGACACTGCTCCATCAGCTTTATTAAGGACAGCAATCTTGAAGTAGTAATAGGTGTAGTGCTATAGAATTGGTCTAGGAAACGACACATCTGCTCTCAGGTAAATTCGTGGAAACCGCTCTCATCTAAACAAACCTGGACCTCAACTTTTGCGTAAACCGGTCTACAAATACCATGAGTTCAGCTAACCCACTCTGAACCCGACAAGGATCGACAGACCTCCTTGTTAAGCCAGCTTTCACACATAGTACATACGTCTTTGTTTATCGTGATTATCCAAGCCAACCTCTTGACACAACGCATGGAAGACTATACACTGATTTTAATAGGGAGTCGAAGTAATATACCATTTACAAAAAAAGACAAGGAAACACCAGCGTTGATCTCCACAGAGCAGTTTAACTATTGAGTGAACCTTTCAACGGCGAATTTGCTAAAACGCTTGCTAAAATTGGCTTGGACGTAGTCATCATGCCACATATAACGAACAGCGAGTAATAAAAAACTTCAACTAGTTCCACAACACCGATAACTACACGATATTGCAGAACGTTGCAGATCGCAGAACACTTGAATGAATATGACATATTATAGCTTTTCTCCTAATTTCTCATATTAAACGTATTGTAAAGCTTTTAAAGAATGCCAAACAAAAGTCACTTTTATTTTCCATGAACATTTTGCTACGTTCGTATTCCAAAAAATTAAATAACGTTTTCTTTATACGGCGTTATCATCTTTCTATACATTATCTAGCCCGCGTCGAGCTGCGCAGTCTATTTTTTAAATGAAAAATTGTGTATACATAAAAATTATTACTTTGGTATCCTGCTGTTTAAAAACAAAGAGAATAACGCCTCGGAAAATTGCAACATTTTGCACAAATTTTTATGCATCAACACTGTGATCTATGCAGAGATATCCAGGAGCCTTGTGAAAGACAACTCATCATTCAGTCAGCCAACACAACCGTTGCTATCCTGTTTATGCTTTACTCACAACAAAATACATATTTCCTTTTCCATCCATCTCTGTCTTCTGACTTGTTCGTATTCGTAAGTGAATGTTTAACCGTTAGAAGTTACTCCGTTTTTACGACAATCGCAACTTGGTCATATACAGGGCGCACTCCAGTTGCATGTTACAAATAATGAACAAGTGTTGAAGTTCGTAAAAGGTTAACGTGGGGAAATGTCATCAAAATTGTTTCCGAGTAGATAACACTGCACAGGACCCAATGTATCACGTATGCGAAGGTGCTGACATGACATAATGCAAATAAGGAAAGTAGACAACGTTACAAAGGTAGGCTACATACTTGGTGTATACATGAACATTTACGACTAGAGAGGATACGAAAAGAGAGCAGAATTTAACAGTACAAGTATTTTCGAGTTAACGGACTGAATTATCATACTTAGAGTTCACAGAGACATTGCAAATGATGATTTTCCATTAAAGCTTATGATCGGATTATAAAGAAAAAAACAATTTCTTGAAATTTAGTTTGATGGCTGAATGAAGTCTTATGCAAAATAGAGCGCTTGCATATATCGTTTGTTTAAGCCATTAAGGTTGATGGGCCTATAACGCAAGCTTTTATAGCCGGTTTAGCATCCTTTATAGCGGAGTTAATCTTAACAATCTAATATCAATGACTGAGTGAGGAATTTAGCCTGGCACGTAGTGATATTTATTTTCACAAGATGGAAGTCTGCTTATAAGAACACTGTGGTCGATCATGCCACATGCCCTAGGCATGTATTAGTATCACAATGGTACCAGGCTCACAGACTTGGTTTAGTAAAGACTAAGTTAAAAGATTCTATATGTCAGGTCATATAAAACCTAGTTTGGGGAAACGATGTCAGGAGATGTTTCATTCAGGGAGCTGATAACCCAACATTTTGTTACACACTACGTTTCCCATTAATCTAGATCTCATTAAGGTGATATTCATGAGCCTATAGTTCTTCAAGTCAGTCCTGTTCCTCGATATGAATCAGGGACCTATGTACAAAGTTTCCCATCTTTTGGGATAAGTGCCTATTTTTGAAAAGTTGAACGGTTTCAGTTGAAGAAATGGGATATAAGGTCCACAAAATTTGATGTAAATGGATGCCCTGGAATTTACTGTATAACTACGTGAGGTCTCAAGCACGTTTATGGCGTTATACACATGGTTCAAAGTTAAAGGAACGGTTTCCATGCATTATTAACCAGGTACATAATGTTTACTCCAATGTTATCTTACAGTTTACTTCCCTTAGCAAAGACATCAGTGACACAGATTAACAATAATATTGTAGTCGTTCACAATTAAGCTACGACGTATGATACATGAAAGATGTATTCTCAGACTTAAGGTGTTTATTATGCAGACTTTCAAAGTGTGCACCTTGTGCCTAACAAGTACGGCTGATAATTCCTCACCAGTAGTTTCAAAACTTATGATCTCTTATTTGTTTGGAAATCATGGTAATTTGCACAAGTGCTAAGAGATTTTAGTAACAAGGTAAATGTCTTCCGTAACCAAATGAGCTAGCTTATTTGCATGATTATCTACTTGGTCCACTGCATAATGAGTGGCATAATGCAAGTTGTTGACTTACCTATTGAAATGTGTATACTACACTGCAGTTATCCTACCCCAACTAAACGATAGATGGGTGGTGTTTGGGTCATATTTAAGTTAACAGTACTTAAAAAACATGAAGACAATAACATACTGTATTGTGACGAGTCCTATAAAACAAGTTACTTAGTGCACTATCAATAGCAATGTCCATTCTTTGTCGGTTACTCATAGTAGTTAAAATGACTTGTCGGAAATTGAGCATAAGAAAGCCTATCAAACCTGTAGTCATTAGATTTCAGGTTAGTTCACTAGCAGAGTTATCATAAAATGAACTCTGTAGACTATGTCTGGATGGTTTTTAAAAGAGATGGCCAATATGTACACGATTTGAGTCGACGTACGTTAGTGGAGGCACTAGCGTCAGCCAGAACAGACCAAGTGTGAACATTCTTGGTTTTCTGTGGATCACGCGCTAAGTTATCACAAAGCAAACGTTCCGAGTGTTAGCTAACTGGTTTGAAAAGCACGGATAATATCAGACGGCCTACACTCTAAAGTGTTGATCTAAGGAAATGCACTGATTACAAATGTATTTACGATTTCAATCTAAATAAAGATATCCTAGATCCACCTAGGTACTGAGTAGCAGCTGTTCAGAATAATTTTTACGAATAAATTCTAGGCCAGAAGAGCGTAGGAAGTAACAGTGAATAATGATAAATTTTCATGGTGGATTGAATTTAAGTTGATTTTCGACTACTTCGCTGACCGTCTATGGTACACAATGCACTATAAAATGCAACAATTTTTTGATAATTGCTTGCCTTAACATGTTTGCAAGAAAAGTGGGATTATCATAGTTCATTACCAACAGTCCCAAAGGGTGACCAAAGTTGTCAAAAATCATCTTAATGATACAAAAACTTTGTAATAAGCTCCGAACTGCACATATGTAATTTATGCAAAATGGCTTTCAAAACCAATGGCCAACAGGCGCAACATGTGAGATCACAGTCGAAGATATGATTACAATATTATAAGCGTCGTATGTGACTTTGAATTTTGATGTATAGGAATCCGCCACCCAGCTGTCACTATAAGTGTTCTTTAAAAATGCCTGTTTGGATAAAGACGCCTCATGTCATTTTTGTCATTTCAGTTTACGTCAACACATTATCTAATATCGGCGCACCATGACGTTAATGTTAAGTGATCACATATATTTATTACACTTGAGATTGATTTACTATGGGAACGTGAACAAAAGTACATAACATTAGGAACTCCATTCTTAACATCGACTAGCCTTTTTTGATCCCACGTACGCATACGGCCTAGTGCCAGAAACTAGCATTAATGCATTTGAAGTGTGACTAGACTCTTACCAGCGAGGAGAGCCTAGAGAATATTACTGTCACAGCCAACTGGCTGAACAAAACTCACCGATTTCTGTCAGATGTAGAACTACCTACTGAAACTGAAGCGGATGGGTAAAGAAATGAACTGCCTTTTACTGGTCTATTATAAGGGTACTACGTATTATATGTACCTTTCAACAAAGACATCTGAACGGAATAAATGAAAACCATTTTAAAATCGTTCACCAATGAGTAACTCCACGGATGTGGTCACAGTTTGATGCGCCGTGAACATATTCTGCATGGAATGCCTACAAAGCTCCATGCCAAAAGCCTGGTAGATTTAGCGTTTAAAAAAAGTTAGATGTTCATATACCTTGATGTGGACTGCACTCTATTGTCTTAAATATCAAACAAACCAATTAACATTGACTCACACTTAAGTTTACATCAATCAAATGACTTATGCTAACTCCTCATTTTAAAAAATCAATTTCTATAACTCTTTGCCATACAAAGTAGTTCATGAACATCCTACCGGGGTCTTTACTTAAAACTCGACTTTTTGCGTAAGGACCAAATTTTCTTAGTAGCCTGCTAACACTACTATTTCTATTGATTTTTTCACATACCTGGGTCTGTACCTGATTAAACTGATGATTCGTTGTTATTAAACACAGAAGCTCGTGAATCTAATGCTCGTTCTATTTCGCCTACAAATATTTCGAAATACCCGAAATATAGTGGATATTGGAGATTCAATAGGCGCCTCTATCAGTCTGTGCGCTTCGTCGATATCAGCATGCCTTTGGATCCCCCCCAAATTCAAATTTAATATGCTGGCCAGAAGTCGCATTCTTCACATCAGTCCCATAGTTTCACAAAAGCGAAACATAGCTGGTCAACTTGGGAAACTTGCGACAAGAATCCTAAAGTTCCGCTACCTTGTAGTTGGTGCGGGTATCGGCGGCTCGTTCACTCTATCTAAGGTATTGAGTTGGCACTTGTCTAATAGACTTAGAAATACGACGACTTTAAAAACTCACTGCCAGACATTTCCTTAAGAGACTACATATCAATAGATGGGTTTCATGAGACTATTCGGTATTTGAAAGAATTCGCCTCATCTCTTGGTGAATCTGGAAAAGTTTGTTGTCGAAATCTCCAGATAAATATTCTTTCAGTCTGGTTATAGTTTTTTCTCAGATGATAGCAAAATTCCTCCCACGCCTGTAGAATATGAGGCTGTAAAAGGTTTGATATATCAAACTAACCATATTTTGTAGCAGAAAATCCTCCATTGCTTGTTGCTAATGATAGTAACAGTGTTGTAAAGGTAATGCCTTACAGTTAACTTAAATGATTTTAGCCCGACAAACTGAAACCCAAGCACATTAGTATCGAAGAGTTACAAGAAGCTATTTTCAAGAACGAGGTATTTCCATATTTTCACAATAGTTATTCATTCAGTTAGCGTTTCATAAACGAATAGAAGCATTGCTTCAGGAGAATAGAGAGTTGCGTAGCGAACTACTTTTGAAGTCATACAAGTCTTCACAAAAAGGCCGCATTAATGTATGTCAATGATCCGTAGCTTAATATGTATCTAGAAATCTCTGATTGATATGTATTCAGAAGTTTTGGATGAACTATCCGACTTGGATTCGGCTTACAATGCTCAGGTAACTGCAGTGCTCATGGAAAGAATAGCTTCGGACTTTGCCTAGTTGTGCATTACATTTTTTTTATTCGTCTCTAATTTACCTTTCTAGGACCAGTTACCGAGAGTAGTTGTTGTTGGTGACCAGAGTTCTGGAAAGACATCCGTTTTAGAAATGATAGCACAGGCTCGAATATTTCCAAGAGGAAGTGGGGAGATGATGACCCGATCTCCAGTTAAAGTCACTCTTTCCGAAGGCCCATACCACGTAGCTTCATTCAAGGATGGTTCTCGTGAGTACGATCTCACGAAAGAATCTGAACTTGCTTGTTTGAGGAAAGAGATAGAGGTCAGTGGTCTTGTTTTAACTATGCTTCGCTTTGTAATAACTTGATGTTCCCACATGTACCTCAGTTTATGGTCACTATTTGATCTTCAGACTAGTGCATTTATGTGTAACTAAAATCTTCGTTAGATTGTTCTTGCACTAATAATTAAATGAATAAGCATTTTCGCAATTTATTTAAATGAAGCTACGATTGTAGTTACGAAGCTTTATTTTTACTTCAGTATTCACAGTACAGATACTGTGGTGATATTTTGATTATCAAAACTAACCATATTTTGTAGCAGAAAATCCTCCATTGCTTGTTGCTAATGATAGTAACAGTGTTGTAAAGGTAATGCCTTACAGTTAACTTAAATGATTTTAGCCCGACAAACTGAAACCCAAGCACATTAGTATCGAAGAGTTACAAGAAGCTATTTTCAAGAACGAGGTATTTCCATATTTTCACAATAGTTATTCATTCAGTTAGCGTTTCATAAACGAATAGAAGCATTGCTTCAGGAGAATAGAGAGTTGCGTAGCGAACTACTTTTGAAGTCATACAAGTCTTCACAAAAAGGCCGCATTAATGTATGTCAATGATCCGTAGCTTAATATGTATCTAGAAATCTCTGATTGATATGTATTCAGAAGTTTTGGATGAACTATCCGACTTGGATTCGGCTTACAATGCTCAGGTAACTGCAGTGCTCATGGAAAGAATAGCTTCGGACTTTGCCTAGTTGTGCATTACATTTTTTTTATTCGTCTCTAATTTACCTTTCTAGGACCAGTTACCGAGAGTAGTTGTTGTTGGTGACCAGAGTTCTGGAAAGACATCCGTTTTAGAAATGATAGCACAGGCTCGAATATTTCCAAGAGGAAGTGGGGAGATGATGACCCGATCTCCAGTTAAAGTCACTCTTTCCGAAGGCCCATACCACGTAGCTTCATTCAAGGATGGTTCTCGTGAGTACGATCTCACGAAAGAATCTGAACTTGCTTGTTTGAGGAAAGAGATAGAGGTCAGTGGTCTTGTTTTAACTATGCTTCGCTTTGTAATAACTTGATGTTCCCACATGTACCTCAGTTTATGGTCACTATTTGATCTTCAGACTAGTGCATTTATGTGTAACTAAAATCTTCGTTAGATTGTTCTTGCACTAATAATTAAATGAATAAGCATTTTCGCAATTTATTTAAATGAAGCTACGATTGTAGTTACGAAGCTTTATTTTTACTTCAGTATTCACAGTACAGATACTGTGGTGATATTTTGATTATCATTGGTTCTAAATGGTTGTCATCATACAAAGAGCGGTTTTCACTAATTGTGCCGAGCGTTGCAGTCTGTTGCAATAAGTAATGCTGCCAACATGTTTTAGGTTTTTAAAAAATCAATTTCTATAACTCTTTGCCATACAAAGTAGTTCATGAACATCCTACCGGGGTCTTTACTTAAAACTCGACTTTTTGCGTAAGGACCAAATTTTCTTAGTAGCCTGCTAACACTACTATTTCTATTGATTTTTTCACATACCTGGGTCTGTACCTGATTAAACTGATGATTCGTTGTTATTAAACACAGAAGCTCGTGAATCTAATGCTCGTTCTATTTCGCCTACAAATATTTCGAAATACCCGAAATATAGTGGATATTGGAGATTCAATAGGCGCCTCTATCAGTCTGTGCGCTTCGTCGATATCAGCATGCCTTTGGATCCCCCCCAAATTCAAATTTAATATGCTGGCCAGAAGTCGCATTCTTCACATCAGTCCCATAGTTTCACAAAAGCGAAACATAGCTGGTCAACTTGGGAAACTTGCGACAAGAATCCTAAAGTTCCGCTACCTTGTAGTTGGTGCGGGTATCGGCGGCTCGTTCACTCTATCTAAGGTATTGAGTTGGCACTTGTCTAATAGACTTAGAAATACGACGACTTTAAAAACTCACTGCCAGACATTTCCTTAAGAGACTACATATCAATAGATGGGTTTCATGAGACTATTCGGTATTTGAAAGAATTCGCCTCATCTCTTGGTGAATCTGGAAAAGTTTGTTGTCGAAATCTCCAGATAAATATTCTTTCAGTCTGGTTATAGTTTTTTCTCAGATGATAGCAAAATTCCTCCCACGCCTGTAGAATATGAGGCTGTAAAAGGTTTGATATATCAAACTAACCATATTTTGTAGCAGAAAATCCTCCATTGCTTGTTGCTAATGATAGTAACAGTGTTGTAAAGGTAATGCCTTACAGTTAACTTAAATGATTTTAGCCCGACAAACTGAAACCCAAGCACATTAGTATCGAAGAGTTACAAGAAGCTATTTTCAAGAACGAGGTATTTCCATATTTTCACAATAGTTATTCATTCAGTTAGCGTTTCATAAACGAATAGAAGCATTGCTTCAGGAGAATAGAGAGTTGCGTAGCGAACTACTTTTGAAGTCATACAAGTCTTCACAAAAAGGCCGCATTAATGTATGTCAATGATCCGTAGCTTAATATGTATCTAGAAATCTCTGATTGATATGTATTCAGAAGTTTTGGATGAACTATCCGACTTGGATTCGGCTTACAATGCTCAGGTAACTGCAGTGCTCATGGAAAGAATAGCTTCGGACTTTGCCTAGTTGTGCATTACATTTTTTTTATTCGTCTCTAATTTACCTTTCTAGGACCAGTTACCGAGAGTAGTTGTTGTTGGTGACCAGAGTTCTGGAAAGACATCCGTTTTAGAAATGATAGCACAGGCTCGAATATTTCCAAGAGGAAGTGGGGAGATGATGACCCGATCTCCAGTTAAAGTCACTCTTTCCGAAGGCCCATACCACGTAGCTTCATTCAAGGATGGTTCTCGTGAGTACGATCTCACGAAAGAATCTGAACTTGCTTGTTTGAGGAAAGAGATAGAGGTCAGTGGTCTTGTTTTAACTATGCTTCGCTTTGTAATAACTTGATGTTCCCACATGTACCTCAGTTTATGGTCACTATTTGATCTTCAGACTAGTGCATTTATGTGTAACTAAAATCTTCGTTAGATTGTTCTTGCACTAATAATTAAATGAATAAGCATTTTCGCAATTTATTTAAATGAAGCTACGATTGTAGTTACGAAGCTTTATTTTTACTTCAGTATTCACAGTACAGATACTGTGGTGATATTTTGATTATCATTGGTTCTAAATGGTTGTCATCATACAAAGAGCGGTTTTCACTAATTGTGCCGAGCGTTGCAGTCTGTTGCAATAAGTAATGCTGCCAACATGTTTTAGGTGTTTTTAATAATCACTTTGTTGATTTGATAGTTTTATGGAGTCCATAAGACCTTAATTCTATAGTACAGCTTAATATCATAATCCACATACATTTTACCGTTTGGGGAAGCGGGGGGTAATTATTCCTCTCATCAAGTTGTGTTTTAAACTCTGTTTGCACCAATAATCGAACAAATCAAAATAACCATTAGACAGATCAAGAGTGGTAAGTCAGCAGGACAAGACAACATATCAGCAAAGTGAGACACTGAAGACAGATATAGAAGCAACTTCGAAGATACTCCACATTCTCTTCAGGAAGATTTGGGAGGAAGAACAAGTTCCAGCAGACTGGAAAGAATAGCACCTCATCAAGATACCAAAGAAAGGCGATCTCAGCAATTGTGAGAACTACAGAGGCATCACTCTACTCTCAATACCAGTATAGTTCTTCAAGAGAGTATTATTGAACAGAATAAAGGACCCCGTCGATGCCCGAGTCCGAGATCAACAGGCAGGATTCCGTAAAGACAGACCGTGTACCGACGAAATCACTACCCTACGGTTCATTGTTAAACAATCAATTGAATGGAATTCACCACTTTACATCAGCCTCTTCGACTATGAAAAAGCATTCGACAGCGTGGATAGGAGAATATTATTGAGCCTCCTACGACATTATGGCGTACCCGAGATAGTCAACATCATACGGAATTATTACGACGGACTACATTGTAAAATCGTGCATGGAGGTCAGCTCACAGATTCATTCGAAGTGAAGACCGGTGCCAGACAAGGCTGCTTACTCTCGCCCTTCCTCTTCCTACTGGTCATCGACTGGATCATGAAGACTGCAACATCTGAAGACACTCCCGGAATACAATAGACAACATCGATGCAACTAGATCACTTGGACCTTGCATGTGACGTAACTTTCTTATCCCACACAACAATAAATGCAAGTGAAGATGGACAGTGTAACAGCAGACTCAGCAACAGTAGGCCTTAACATACACAAAGCGAAAAGCAAGATCCTTCGATACAAAACAACAAACACTAACCCAATTACACTTGACGGAGAAATTCTGGAAGACATTGGAACCTTTATATATTTGGGTAGCATAATCGACAAACAAGGAGGGTCTGATTCGGATGTGAAGGTGCGGATTGGTAAGGTAAGGGCAGCATTTCTACAACTGAAAAACATCTGGAACTCAAACCAACTTTCAGTCAACATTAAAGTCAAAATTTTCAATACAAATGTGAAGATAATTCTGTTGTATGGAACTGAAACTTGGAGAACTACGAAAAGTATCCTTCAAAAGATACAAGTATTTATAAACAATTGTCTGCGTAAGATTCTTCGGATTCGTTGGCCAGATACCATCAACAACAACCTTCTGTGGCAGAGAACTAATCGACTTCCAGCCGAGGAATAAATTAGGAAAAGACTCTGGAGGTGGATAGGACACACATTGAGGACACCATCAAACTGTGTCACAAGACAAGCACTAACTTGGAATCCTAAAGGCCAGAGAAACAGAAGAAGATCCAGAAACACATTGCGTCGGGAATCGGAAACAGACATGACGAGAATGAACAGCACTTGACAGGTGCTGAAAAGGAAAGCCCAAGACAGAGTTGGTGGAGAATGCTGGTGGGTGGCCTGTGCTTCACATGGGGTAACAGGCATCGATTGATTGATTGATTGCACATTGAAAATTAGTCAACAGCCGATCATTCTATTATTATAAGGTTAATAAATTTTAATTTAAACGGAATCCATTTTGTGTAACCATCGTTTATGCATACATGGATGTAATCTTCGTGAAGTTGTGACCAATTACGTTGTGGATCTGAGATCATTTTTTTACTACTTCATTTGATTGTGTTGAGACGTATCACAAAGCTAGCACAGCTTGTTTTAAACCTTACCATCTAGAATCGCAAACTATACACCCTAATCACTTTGCTTTCATGTCTGAAGATGAGAATTGATAGTGCTAACATCATATCACGGACTAGATGCATTTACCGTTTTTCAGCCCATTTTCTTGCTAACCAGAATGACGTGCCAAAATGCACAGTGATCTGGCTGACAAAATGTATTGTGGAGGTAGGTTTCAGGCCATCTATAAATACGTTTTGGTTAGTGAATATAATACTTATTGATATATTATGCACAATGATGTAGTGTAGTCGACCAATTACGGTCTACTAGTTACTTTATTAACACATGATGATAAAAGATATTGCATTTTAACCACGTTTTCTCCAAACAGGACTGTATCACTTTTCTACTGCATGCTATTTTAATAGCATGTTAATTTGTCTTTAAGAAGCATGTCAGAAGAGCTTTACCCAACGACTATACTCCTGAAGTTTAACGAAAATGACAAAAGGTAGTGTAACCGTTGAACACTATTTTGCTCAAAGGATTCATATGACAATTACCCTAATCAAATAGTTGTTCAGGTAAAATGCCGGCAGAGGAACGTACCTTTCGGATGCTTTTTCTTATTACAACCATTTAAGGAACTTGATCCATGATAATTTTTCTACTTTCCTAGTGTGAAATACGACTATAGTCATGTGTCAATAACACTGCATGCTTTTATTCTCCTAGAATGGGTTCTACAATTTTTGCTTCGATAACGTTAATTGCATATATCTTGTAGATCATACGTACCCAGAGTAATACAATTAATTTCTTAGTTGTGGTCAAAAGCTGAACAAAGGGAAAATATGTTCGAATTTGTCTCAATGTCTGGCCAATTTTATTTGTTCATCAATCACAACTCGAGCATGCAGTAATTGCATGATGTTTATTTTAATGATTATCGGAATGATTTATTAGTACTTGCAAATCCAAGTGTGCTCAGTATTTGAATGCACTTTGATTCAGGCATTTATTCTTGAATTGTAACTGGCTAGAAAAAACTTGACTACACGACAGCTTTATCATCAACTTATCGACTATCAAATGTCCCTATATTGGAATTTAATGTACAGCTTATAGATTACAAGTACACCAGTGATTGTATAGTCGTGTGCTAACTAGTGCATCAAACCTATTCTGTAGTAGCATAGTACAAATAAGTTATAACAGATTGAACCTTTAAACATGCATCCAGTTTTATCTTTGTTGACGACTGCTTTGGTTGATTATTCACTTTTAAGAAGCTGTACTGTCATTCATGCGTTACATTAATTCTCCCATTACAATTTCAACAGCTACTGCTTTATTCATTTGCGAAGAACTCACTTCTTATTGAGGTTTTCGTGTTGATATTTTATCGTGTCTACATAAATTATGCATTTATGCAATGATTTTTTATCTTTTATAAGCTGTTTTAAGTTCATTTAATTGAAGTAAATGTTTATTGATTCATAAAAAGTTCTTTTTTCACTGTTATGTAAATGTTTTCCACCCCTGTTTAGGATGTAGGTGATGATAGTAGGACTCGTTTAACACCTGGCTAATTTCATTCTTCTGAGTTTTCCCTATAAAGTATGATATTCGATTTCATTTTGTAGATGCGTATGAAGGCTCTTGTTAGTGGCGGGAAAACCATCAGTACTGATGTTATTTCATTAAATGTGAAAGGACCCGGTCTTCAGAGGATGGTTCTTGTTGATCTACCTGGTATCATATCGACTGTAACAACGGGCATGCAGTCTGGCACTCGCGAAACTATACAAGACGTTGTTCGACAATATATGAACAATCCGAATGCGATTATTTTGTGTGTTCAAGGTCAGTTCATCTATGGTACCATTACGTCGTCCTAACGTTAGATTCTGTACGTATACATATATATTCTAAAATTATCTAATTTACACCAATATACAGACGTGTTCAAGTTGTTTGGTAAGGGAAGGGTACATCATTCAAGATGTGTTATGCAAATTATTATAATTGTTATTGACGATCTACTCGGTGATGTTGAGAACTCTGAACTACTCCATTTAACTGCTAAACTTTCATTGTCCTAGTCGATAACATCAGCATCCACTTCGATTGAGCCAAATCCCAAATATCCGTTCGATTTACATTCTAGTGGCAAACCAGTGGATGAGGTTGTAAACTATCATCGAATGAGGTTGTCGGGGTATTAAGTACATATCCCCAACAGCCGTCTGTCTCATCGCTCGGTATTGGCTGATGTAAGAGTAACAAGAGAAGTTAGGGGCGTCTATACCATAGCATGACATCAGTCCATAGAGTCTTCGACTGTTGGTCTAAGCCACTTTGGCAGATGCAAATTACCTTGTTGGAGTCAGTTTGATAATCGCGATCAGTAGCTGATTTACTGGGTGACAAGGCTGAGGATCAGTCACACAGGCACAAGTGTATTCGCTCTCTATCTTCTTTTTGGTTTTATTATTTCACACACTTGCTTTGTTTCTTTGTTGCATTCTACTGTGACCTTATTCTTATAAATTTGATCACGTCATGTTGATTCGGTATGGTAACTCAGACCTATGCGCATATGTACGTTATTCTGTTAATGACTGACTATATTCTTATATATTTTACCTCCCCTGTAGTTGTGAACAATAGACTCCCCGCGTGTTGCATTTTATCTTTGCTGTTTCCAAGTTGATCAGATTATATTCAGTAATCGCCAAACCACCCTAATTTTTTTAGTTTTTTTTATACATTACTAAATCTATGTGGATTAGTGAATGCATGTGTGACTTATATTGTTGCCTACTATTTCATAGATCTTGTTAATCTGGACTGCTAGATGATTAAGTGCTATTGACCAAGTATTTCTGTTTTAAAGAAAATGAATCATAAACTTAGTGCTGTTAGAATTTTACTGATTGGATTTCAAATATTTACTAGCGAGCTAAGTGACTGGACACCGCGAAGCACTTTGTTTCATGTTAGGTAATTGGATGCAGTTACCATTTGTCCCTGAATGTAAAGAGACCATCGATAGTACGTATCTCCAATTTTCAAGGAAGCGCCGTTCCTCTATATATTCATATCTAGTACCATGAACAGAAAAGTTACAACTAAGCTATTCTGACGAAGTATCTGTTTTTTTTAATTGAGGATGTATCATAAATCTGTAATCTCTTGTTTTGCTTTTAAGTATTTAATATAGTAATATTTTATAAGAGTAACCTTTGCTAATGTTTCTACCTTAACCAATTTATTTCCTCTTCACATTATACAAGACGGGAGTATTGATGCTGAACGTAGCAATGTGACAGATTTAGTAAGCTCTGTCGATCCTACAGGTAAACGAACTATATTTGTTTTAACTAAAGTGGATTTGGCTGAATCAAACTTACACAATCCTGATCGTGTAAGTGTTCAGACATATTTTTATTATTCAATGTTCTTTAATAGATTAGGCAAATTCTAGAAGGTAAATTATTTCCTATGAAAGCTCTTGGTTATTTTGCCGTAGTTACAGGGAAAGGTAAGTTATTCATGAACTGCAGTTTAAATTGTTTACCTAATAATTAGGTACAAAAGACGAAAGCATAGAAGGTATTAAAGAATATGAAGAAAATTTCTTCCGTCATTCCCGTCTATTCAAAGAAGGCACACTACGTATGTCTCAGATGACGACAGCTAATCTTAGCAAAGCCGTATCGGAGAGATTCTGGAAAATGGTTAAAGATTCAATTGAACAACAAGCTGATACGTATAGAGGTAAGTGGTTAAAAAATAACATTTTATGATGCTTATTAGATTATACTACGTTTTTAAATAGTATTTATATTTCAATAATTACGTAAACATTTTTATAGTGTTGAGAGAAATAACCTCTGAGCAATTTTCCATATATGGTTCAGTAGTCCCTTCTATCCTGTTTATAATCATTTAGTAACTTTATGTTCTCAATGTTCAGTCCTAGCTTATTATCATCTTTACTACATTACTTCGACTTCTTTACTATTTTTCTTGTTATGATAATGTGGTATAACAACGTCAGCTAATGCATAATTGTTTTTTATAACTGACTAGTTAACTGTACCGAGTCTTCGAGTCAATGTCTTAAAGAACTTTGGGGCATTAACGTAGAAGATTACAACATTGTTGTGCCCCTTAATGTATTTAGTCGTACCACCTGAACAAAATATGAAATAGTACATACTTCTTCTTCAATGCTATATTCGTAAATATATAAAATTTGATTGTCTAAGAATGATACAGCTTGTCGATATATTTTCACTCATATTTTCAAGTCAAAGACCAATTGGTAGGCAATGATCCCAATACCGGAGGATATCATATTTACGCCAAAATTAGTTAAAGAGAATAAACCAGTAAGTACTTATAACTTGTTTATCATTGGTTTGAATAATATCCTATCCACAGTAGTGTAGGATGCCAACAGCAGCAAATTTCCGCTATTCCTGCATGTTTAGATCCAGATGGTTACCAAAAATAACTAAAGATCCAAGTACCGTTAACTCCAATACACACTTATCGTATTTCGATTAACAGTAGCAACAGTACATGCTCAGTTGTGCACAGTATTCATTCAAAATGAAAAGGTGTAATTCAATCCGTTTACTCTGTGGAAAAGATACACTAAAGTTGTCACCTACTGTATGTTAGATGGAAAACTGTTTGCACAACTCCGATTTCAGTCGTCCATTGTTTATATGCGTTCATTTTAAGGTAATTTTCGTTTTATTTGTTTTCAGGTGATTTTGTTGTTAGTTATCCCTGTTTTCGTACTTTCAGGGACCCATGAGACATTTTTGTAGGCTGTTAAAATACTGTACATAGCAAAGGTTTACAAACAGCTTTTTTACTGGTTCTAACATGTAGAATGATACTTCCGTCAATTGTTGTCCTAGCAATACTTGATTAAAATTTACCATGTCTTACTTATTATTTAATTTCTTTGCATTGTAGTTGAAAGTTACTTTTTACAAAACTGATTGTAATTTCGCCTGAAGTTTCAACAATCATTTGTTGTTCATATTTTCTATAGATTGACTTAACTTTCTAAAGAAAGTAATGTCCTCGCAGACTGTTTCTTTCTGTCTCACTCACTGATAACTTAGTAAAACTCGTGGTTCAGCTACCACCGTTAACTTCCAGGTTTTAAGTTTTTTCCACTAATATGATTATCGTTTATTCACGTACGCTGTCTTCAATGACAGTATTTAAGAATTTCTAGACAAAGCCAAGTGTATTTTTTAAGCGTTGATTCATCTATGGGACTGTTATATAATAATTAACTATCCCTCCTGGACCAACATTTTAAAACTTAGAGATACATTTACTCGTACTCATCAATCAATCAATCAATGCCTGTTACCCCATGTGAAGCACAGGCCACCCACCAGCATTCTCCACCAACTCTGTCTTGAGCTTTCTTTTTCAGCACCTGCCAAGTGCTGTTCATTCTCGTCATGTCTGTTTCCAATTCCCGACGCAATGTGTTTCTGGATCTTCTTCTGTTTCTCTGGCCTTTAGGATTCCAAGTTAGTGCTTGTCTTGTGACACAGTTTGATGGTGTCCTCAATGTGTGTCCTATCCACCTCCAGAGTCTTTTCCTAATTTATTCCTCGGCTGGAAGTCGATTAGTTCTCTGCCACAGAAGGTTGTTGTTGATGGTATCTGGCCAACGAATCCGAAGAATCTTACGCAGACAATTGTTTATAAATACTTGTATCTTTTGAAGGATACTTTTCGTAGTTCTCCAAGTTTCAGTTCCATACAACAGAATTATCTTCACATTTGTATTGAAAATTTTGACTTTAATGTTGACTGAAAGTTGGTTTGAGTTCCAGATGTTTTTCAGTTGTAGAAATGCTGCCCTTACCTTACCAATCCGCACCTTCACATCCGAATCAGACCCTCCTTGTTTGTCGATTATGCTACCCAAATATATAAAGGTTCCAATGTCTTCCAGAATTTCTCCGTCAAGTGTAATTGGGTTAGTGTTTGTTGTTTTGTATTGAAGGATCTTGCTTTTCGCTTTGTGTATGTTAAGGCCTACTGTTGCTGAGTCTGCTGTTACACTGTCCATCTTCACTTGCATTTATTGTTGTGTGGGATAAGAAAGTTACGTCACATGCAAGGTCCAAGTGATCTAGTTGCATCGATGTTGTCCATTGTATTCCGGGAGTGTCTTCAGATGTTGCAGTCTTCATGATCCAGTCGATGACCAGTAGGAAGAGGAAGGGCGAGAGTAAGCAGCCTTGTCTGGCACCGGTCTTCACTTCGAATGAATCTGTGAGCTGACCTCCATGCACGATTTTACAATGTAGTCCGTCGTAATAATTCCGTATGATGTTGACTATCTCGGGTACGCCATAATGTCGTAGGAGGCTCAATAATATTCTCCTATCCACGCTGTCGAATGCTTTTTCATAGTCGAAGAGGCTGATGTAAAGTGGTGAATTCCATTCAATTGATTGTTTAACAATGAACCGTAGGGTAGTGATTTCGTCGGTACACGGTCTGTCTTTACGGAATCCTGCCTGTTGATCTCGGACTCGGGCATCGACGGGGTCCTTTATTCTGTTCAATAATACTCTCTTGAAGAACTATACTGGTATTGAGAGTAGAGTGATGCCTCTGTAGTTCTCACAATTGCTGAGATCGCCTTTCTTTGGTATCTTGATGAGGTGCTATTCTTTCCAGTCTGCTGGAACTTGTTCTTCCTCCCAAATCTTCCTGAAGAGAATGTGGAGTATCTTCGAAGTTGCTTCTATATCTGTCTTCAGTGCTTTGGCTGGTATGTTGTCTGTTCTTGCTGCCTTACTGCTCTTGATTTGTCGGATGGCCATATTAATCTTGTCGGTTGTTAATGAGTTGATATCAGCAAGGAGGTCAATAGGTGCTACTTCGTTGACTGGTGGGTTTAGGTGGGGCCGGTCTATTTAAGAGTTCTTTGTAGTTTTCCACCCACCTGTTTCGTTGTTGTTGCATCTCAGTGATAGGTTTACCATCCTTGTTCTTGGCTTACTGCATTTTTCAGCTAGTCTCTTCGCTGTATCGTATAGGTGCCTTATGTTTCCTTCTCCTGCAACTTTTTCCGCTGTAGTTGCTAGGTCCTCCACATATTTGCGTTTATCCAACCTAATGGTCCTCTTCACTTGTTTGTTGGCTTCTGTGTATTCGGCTTGTGCCTTGGCTTTATCTGTTCTTGTCCGGCTGTTATTAATTTCTATCTTCTTGCTCCTCCTTTCTTAGATCTTATCCAGAGTACCAACAGAAATCCATTTTTTGTAGTGATGTCCCTTGCAGCCTAAAACCTTCTGACATGTTAAAGTTATTGTTTCCTTAATCTCTTTCTAGTTGTCCTCCCTAGCTGTTCCATCTTCTAGTAGATAGAGAAGTGGTTGGAATTTATTGTTAAATGTATTTTGAATTGGTGAAATGCCAGGAATTTAGTGTTGAGAGTTATTTTGAATTCGTTGAGTTTGTTAGTATCCTGGCGATGGGCTGTGTTAAACTTTTATAATACTACTGCTGCAGTTGTCCAGTGCGTCTCCAGCTTCAGTTACATTTTAACCACTAGTGGTGAACTGAAGCTATGTCAACTCCTCTCCTTGTTCTTACACTTTTCATGGTCCTTCTAAACTTCTTATTTGATTCAGATGTGGTCGATTTGGTTCTTGGTATTGTGGTCCGGTGAGACCCATGTAGCTCTGTGTATGTGCTTGTGAGAGAATATGGTGCCACCTATAATCATTTTGTTGAAGGCATATAGGTTTGCAAACCTCTTACCGTTTTCTTTCCTTTCTCCCATTCCGTGTCGTCCCATGATATCTTCATATCCGGTGTTGTTCGTTCCAACCTTGGCGTTTAGGTTTCCCATTAGAACGGTCAAGTCCTTGGCTGAGCATTTATCGATAATTGATTGCAATCTCTCAAGAACTGGTCTTTGTTGTCTTCGTGGCTGTCCTTGGTGGATGCATAGCACTGGATGATATTCATTGTAATCCCCTCCTTCTTTGTCTTGAAGGATACTTTGATGATCTTAGGTCCATGAGGCTTTCATTCTACAAGAGCCTTACATGCTTCTTCGAACAACATTAGTGCTACTCCTTGTGTGTGAGGTATTTTCTTTGTGTCCGGAGTATAAAAGCACTTCTCCTGAGGATAATCTTTTCTGTCTAGTATGTAACCAATTGGTTTCGCTTATTCCGAGTATCTTCAGGTTGTATCTTTTCATTTTCTCAGCTATTTTGATGCTTCTCCCTGTCTCCCACATTGTATGAACACTCCATATACCCACATTAATTGTTGCTTTGGTTGTCAGAAGGGGACCGGAGAAACTCGGCTTTCACCATGAGGCGTCACAAATCTTCGAAATGAAGATTTTCCGTCTCCCAGGGCAGAGTTAAAATGATTAAAAATGTTTTTACTGGTTAGCGTTTTTTTAGCGAGGTTGTTTTTTACGGGATTGGGTTGCTAACCTCATTCCCAACCCTCCTCCTTTGTCTGGGTTTGAGATCGACAGCAACTTTAGAGGGATTCCCGGCGGAGTTATTGGCCTGCACTACTCCCTCAAAAATGCTACTCTCGAATCATTTTAATCGTTAACTCTTCAATATGTACAATAATGCTAAAATAGCCGTCTATTTGTGACCCATTTAATTGAACTGTTTTAGTTTTTATATCATTGTCTTTCTACTAAAAATTTAGCGATTCGTTATAATCTCGAGACGGAATGGAAAAATTCATTTCCTTATTTACGTGAAATGGATCGTGAAGAATTATTTGAAAAAGCTCGTAATAACATTTTAGATGATCTTATTTTTTTAAATGGCATCAGTTCAACTGTGTGGGAGAAAAATATCCGTTCCGAATTATGGAATAAATTAAAAGAATATATATTCACCAAGATACTTGAACCTTCACAACATATTGACAGTATTGGGTAAGGTTTTCTCAAGTTAATTTTGTATATGTTGCATTAGCGGTAATATTTAAAATTCTAAAGTGAAACAATCATTGTAATTGTACTGTCATTCAGTCTTAAGTTTTCATAGAAAAATATTAGTCGGATTCAGTGGGACTAGACTATACACATATTCCAGTTAGAGATTAGTTGGCGATTATGGATGTTTAGTTACACTGCAAATGCTAGAAAGTCAACGATTTTATCGTTGTTAGCGCTTTGTTTTCACACGCTCGCCTGATATGCTTTCTTTGGTAATTGAGGTTTCAATGATCTCAGTTGTTGAAAAGTAAATCTTGAAAGTGATTTTCCAGTCGAACGGTGATATACTGATTTGCCTATCGAAGTGAATTATATTAAAACCTTCATCATCACTATTCCAAACCGTTGTTTACCGTAACCACTTTTTCTTAGTGTTATTAAAACTTATCTTCTGTAATGTGATTCTGGGTGAATGATTAACTAGAACGTTTTCAACTCGAAGTTGGGAGTTGCGTTCCTCTAAACTCCTCATGTTTGCTACTAATGCAGCCTCCTCATTCTCAAGTTCTATCATTACAACATTCATCCACACTGACTCATGTTAATATGCTCAAATGTTTGTTCTTTTTTATAATACCCGTCTTTTGTACGATACCTATCATTGACTCCGCGAATGTCATATCCGGTTTGAAAATGGTTTGAAATATTTCTGTGAGATAGATATGAATGAGGAGAAAGCGTATTTCAAGTATTATAAAGTATAGTTATTACTAGTATTATCATAAGTTTGTAAAACACTTCCCATCATTGTGGTATGTCTTTAGCCTCATGAATAATTACAATACTAAAGTATCAGTAACCAATTAATTATGATTATGATACTTCAAATAGTCTTCATCGAAATCGCGAATGGTACTTAGAAATTAATCAGCCATCCTCAGTCATGTTTAACAAATAAAGTTCAGTCTACAATTCGCATGAGGGTGATTTATCATGGAACGATCCTGGCTAAAGCATGCTTAAAACATGCTTACGAAGGTGTGCTGTTATTACTCCATTCTTAGCCAATCAGTATCAATGAACAATCGGGAAGATTCTGGAATATTCTCATATCGATTTTATATAAATTCTAGTGTAATTATTTATTTGCTTTGTCTTCTGCTTCTGCTGTTATTTTTCAATACATTTTGCTACCTGCCCTATTCTTGTTCTGATCCGGGGTGAATTCAGTGTAGTTATCGAATCGTAGAATACTAAACGAGATTTAATATACAATACTAAGGAGGTCTCAAGGGGCTTCTCAACAAAGACGTAACCTTATCTAGTTGAATAAGAACATTTAGAAGCAATGAGTTGCTTCTTCCCATCTTGACCATCAAGTTATTTCTTTGATACATAAATACGAAATATCGAACCTGTCTATTACATCTGTTATCTCTGTCTGTTGTGAAACTCTTAATTTTCAACCTGTGTCCCACATTCAGACCCCACTCTGTACATATCGGTTTAAACAGCCACTAGCACATTCAGCCATCACCGGGATATATGAGCATAAGTTTCTATTAATTTACTGGATTATAATCGTTTAATTGTCTCCTTAAAAATACTACCTTTTACTTATTCCATAATAAGATTGTCAATGAATAATTCATTCAAATCTATGTAGTGTGGCCTCGAGTCCCACAGGAAATATCAGTCCCCTCAAGGTTGCATGTATCCTTTGCTACCTAATGCCAACTAGCACGAAACCTAAGTTCAGGGTTTTGTGGTAATCTAACTTTTATTCGTATCATCGAATTAATAAAGAAATTAAATCGATCCAATTTAGTAAACTCATCACCATTGGTTTTCGTACTTCATTCTTCTAACTTTTAGAACTTTCCAAACAAATGTTGATATTTGGCTTCGAGAGTGGGTTGAAAATAATTTACCAAAAGCTTCAATAGAAGCTGGTTGGCAAACATTATATGATCAGCTAGATAGTAAACTGAAAACGATGCGAAATGTACCCGGTTATGATCCAGTTTTTGACGTACTAAAGGAAACCGTTCATCAAGAAACCCGTAAACGTCATCATTGGGATCCTAAAGCTGAATCCAGCTTAGTAGGTTTGTCATTTTTATGTGGTTATATATATATATATATATATATATAG
This sequence comes from Schistosoma mekongi, assembly GCA_034768735.1. Classification (NCBI taxonomy): domain Eukaryota; kingdom Metazoa; phylum Platyhelminthes; class Trematoda; order Strigeidida; family Schistosomatidae; genus Schistosoma; species Schistosoma mekongi. Next base: position 42,215,615 of record CM068306.1, read on the forward strand.
TACCGAACTCATATTTTTCCCGTGGTATTTAAAATTCGCTAGATACACAACATTTTATTTGCGGTTACTTACTTACGCCCGTTACCCCTCACAGAGGAGCACAGGCCGCTCACCAGGATTCTCCATTAAACACTGTCCTGAGTAATCCTTTACAGCTATTTTCTGTTGCTGTTCATCCTCTTAATATCTGCTACCAATTCTCGACGAAGTGTGTTCTTTGGCCTTCCTCTTTTCCGTTTCCCAACAGAATTTTATGTTAATGCTTGTCTCGTGATGCAGTCTGATGATTTCCGCAATCTTGGTTGTCTTTACTTCCATTTGTTGGTGTGTATGGGCTAAAAGATTTAGATCATCTGCGAAGTCCAAATCATCAAGTCGCATCCTACTCGTCCATTGAATTCCGTGTTTCTTCACAGATGTGGAGGTCTTCATGATCCAGTCAATCACTAGAAGGAAGAGAAAAAGACGAGTGGGCAACCTTGTTTGACTCCGGTCCTCACTGAGAATGTATTCGTCAGCTGTCCTCCATGCAGGATTTCACACTGTATTCCGTCGTAAAAATTCTGGATGATGTTGACGAGTTTCTCTGGTACACCGTAGTGTCGACGAAGTTTCCATAGTGTTCTATCTGCACTGTCAAACGCCTTCTTATAGTCAATGAAGTTGATGTATAGTTACGAGTTCCACTCAATTGATTGTTTGATGATGATCCGTAGCATTTTTATTTACGGTGGTTACCTTTTATTTAGCTTTTTCTGGCTTGTGGTAAAATTCATTGTATTTTTCCAGCCTTATAGTCACTATACTTTACATGAAAACCAGGTAATTTCAAAGCTTTAAATCTAGCGAACCTCTTTAATACATATATAAACAACTCATTAAAAATTCTTTCTAACGAAAAAATTGTGTCCGTTGGTCACCTAGTAAGCTAAGCTGAAAAGTGATCTAGTCTTTTTAACAGAATGTTACATCTATTCGAAAAGTTTAGTATATGTATTGAGAATTTAAAGTTTTCTATGGGATCGACTAGTTGGAAATAAGTATGTTCTGGATTCACTCTAGTGTAACGGTTAGTTCTAATTACATACATAATTATGTATAATTTTTGCCTTACAATATTTTTAGAATGTGGATGTTATAAATAAATATTGTATTTAATATTTTGTTTTGCATGAACTCTGTTGATTGGATTCATGTACACTGAAAGCATGGAACTAATTAACTTCACTTGATTCCTCCATTTTTGTTTTGTTTTGAGATCACTTAAGAACTCATGTGGTGCACTTTCATCTTTTTAAATGATGCATACATTATTTCGAAACAGTGGATCATTAAAGTAATATGTCATCGTTGTTAATAAGTATGATATGGGGAACTTTTATTAAAACACTTTTAAATCGACCCTTGATAATCGCTTATTTTCATACAGCTTGTTCTCTTTATCAACTTAAAGACTGCGGAAATAAAGAATTATGCATAATAACTTGACTACTTGTCTGAGCTGTATTAATAAATTCAGATTAGTTGGTTTGAGTCTATATGATTGTCGTAACTAGTAGTTAGAGTCGTTTGCTGTTATGGTTAAGTTACATTCTCGTGGTCTTCCTTATAACCCTGGGCTTAAAATGTCTTATCTTTCCACGAATTAATTCTTCCCTTTCGAAATATATCCTCTACTATTTTTACTGCCATTAGTATTACTACAGTTTCTTCCACTTCAGTGTTCATCTTATTGTGTCATCAGCATGTAGCAGCTTGTATCGATACGAACATGTGCCAGGTTCAACGTCGTGAGTGACTAACTGGCTTTGCTCACAGTAACATTGAACTCAATTCATATGTTTATTTGTATTGTGTATTTACCTGAGTGCATTTGTTTTAGTGATGGTATATGGACTTTCGTTAATCGATTGTCTTTTAGCGTGTCATACAATCGAATGCATTAGATGATCGTACTGTACATACAAAATCTCAATGGATTGCTGCTGTGGATCTTTTAGAACAAGCGATTAAAGCTCGATTAAAAGATGGTATGTTTTTTACAGATACCTTTTACTTCTTATTTGGCAGTGGTAGTTGTATATTCTTTTCGATCGCTATGATTTGTATTGTTTCTCCATATTGAGATGTCCCTATTGACCCGATAATATTATGTTCTAATCTCGTTCAGTATTCTACGATTCGTTAACTACACTGAATTCACCCCGGATCAGAACAAGAATAGGGCAGGTAGCAAAATGTATTGAAAAATAACAGCAGAAGCAGAAGACAAAGCAAATAAATAATTACACTAGAATTTATATAAAATCGATATGAGAATATTCCAGAATCTTCCCGATTGTTTATTGACACTGATTGGCTAAGAATGGAGTAATAACAGCACACCTTCGTAAGCATGCTTTAATCAGGATTGCTTCGCACAAACTATATGAAAATTTCACATTGTTTCGCACCGTTTGTGAATTGCAAACCAAAGCTTATTTACTGATTTAATCATTTAATTAATTCTTGAGGTACGTCTTACTTAAGCAACTTTTCATTAGATTACAATTGGGGGGGGGGTGGAGATAGTTAACTGCCAACTTTTGATATCACGAATTGGTCTGAATCAGACAACCATTGGTCACCTGGAAGCACAGGATACCTGTTTCGTCCTAGTTTGGGACTCTTCAGCAGTGTGCATCTACGACCCCATCGGGGATTTAACCCAGGGCTCTTTGGCCCTGCGGCTAACACCTTACCATTGGATCACTTAGTCGGCTCCCAACGGTTGATACTCCTAATTCAGTCAATTCGTGATACGTTTGCGCGACTTCATCTATGCCATCAGTAGATAACTGCCTTCACACCCGACACTGTTGAACTCCATCGGTCACGTCTTTATACTAAAACTCCAGGAATCGCTTCTAGGAGCTAGTCACTGGTGAGCTGATATTAGTTACAGTTAAGCGGGTGGAGATAGTTAACCGTCTATTTCATTTAGTTAAATAAGTAACTGCTATCACATATTGTAGTGCTCACATTTCCTTAAGTTTGTATATAAATGACTATGTTTGACTTTCGACTGGAAACATTACGTTGCTAATCAAATCAATCAGTTTTCAATTAGTATTTCTTTAGCTTAAACTCTGCTTCACCTACATAGATTTCAAAAGCCAGGTGGTATCACGTTATCTCACCATAACATTATGAATCGAAGACGAGTACATTAATCTTTATCTAACAGATAAGTTATATTGTACTGTTTTCCACGTTCGATGTATTGCTTTGTAATTATTGACTTATTAGCAAACGCACAGTCAACATAATCTTCTCTGGCAGGTGTTTTAAATTCTAAATTTAGAAGTACATTATAGTAACATTTATATTACTAAATTACTTCCCACTTTTCAAAATGGAACCTACATTGAATGACGGATATGTGAAAAATCTTTTATAAAGAAAATGCTTGTTTTTTGTTTTTGATTCAGCCAATCAATCTATTGTTTCAAGTTTTGGTCCTGGATGGATTGAACAATGGACACATTGGAAAACACGTACATCTGAAGAAGATACTCGTTTACAAACTGCTCAAGAGATTGAAAATTTATTGGTATCACTTACAGTGAGAGCCTTTTTATTTATTTAAACGAATTATTTTTCTTAATGCATATAATAATAGTGATTTTGACCAAAAGAGATTAGTGTATTACCCAAACCACTATTTCTTAAGTTGGATTGTGACTGGCAAGTGGAATCCAGGACGCGCGTTTTGTCCTATTTGGGACTTCTGGGCTGAATGTACCTGCATCCTAATGTTGATGTTCACAGTGGGATTAGAACTCGGTCCGTTTCGTGTCAAACACCACCGCGTTCACCACTAGACTACTGAGTCCAGACAGACACACTTGTGCAACGGGCACATTGATATTAGGATGAACTTGTATATTCCCGTTGATTTGTTATAGACTGAAGCTGGTCAATCTCATTTACTGTTTGTGTATCCTAAGCGGATTACCTCAATACAGCGGTTATTCACAAGTATTACTTAAATTGGATTGTGACTGGCAAGTGGAATCCTACTGTGATCATCAACATTAGCTTGCAGATACATTCAGCCCAGAAGTCTCAAATAGGACAAAACGCGCGTCCTAGATTTCACTTGCCAGTCACAATCCAATTTAAGTAATACTTGTGAATAACCGCTGTATCGAGGTAATCCGCTCAAGATACACATATAGCAAAAGAGACTGACTAGCTTCAGTCTATCATAAATCAACGGGAATATACAAGTTCACCTCAAACCACTATTTTTATTGATGGCATATTGTGTTAACATGTTCCTACGTTTTCTTATCCTTTCTTTACTGCCGAGTGGGAACAGTGCATTTAGTGAGTATAAGCATGTTGCTCTATGGCTCAGAAAAAAATTACGTTGCCAAACTTGTTGAATCAAATAATGTTTACTCAATGTTGTTACCATAATTTTATTTGCTTTAGAGGTAGCATAATGACTGAATATAGTCTATTTGGGTCATTTTGTTCACGTTTGCATATGCTCGTTTTTCTTATTTAATAGATGGGCTTTACATTTAACTTTTCAAACTTTTATTAGCAATCGTTCTTCATCTTATTTTTGTCGTACGCTCAAAGAAAATATTAACAGGAAGAATGCATTTGTCTGGGCACACAATGCACATAAAACAAACTTCATTAGGTGATAATGAGCGTAACATCTGGAAGGATAAGCCTATATGATGACTAGATTTTTGGTTGTAAACTATCCGCGTTTGTTAAAGTTTATGTTATATTGTATTTCCAGCATTTACCTTTTCACTAATGTAACTCCAAAATCATGCTTTTATAACATTCTGATGTTTTTAGCATGCGGATTAAATATATCGAATATAATTGTTCAGTATCTACTGATTTCGTAAATCGTTAATAAATTTTACTTGCTTCACCAATTATCACTAAAATTTATTATCTATCCTTCTTAACACTCTCATTCTCTTTATCTATACAGAAACCACCTGCTCATATTAATCCAGATGATTTGACAACTATTAGACGTAATCTCCAAGCTCGCAATATTCCGGTAACTGATAAAATTGTAAGTTGATTGTGTAACGAATGCATGAATGTATAATCAGGTGCTGCATTCATTACTGATACGTTGTCGCCTACGGTTGATGCAGTACCAAGTATCTCTGTAGTTTTTATCTCTTAGTTCTTATTACCGCAAGATGATCACGCTATTCTTAGTTTCCATTTAGAAATTCAACATTTGGTTTGTTTCAGTTTCAACACAGACCATATTCTATTATACTTTTGTGTTTGTGTTTAGAGATTATAAATGCAGAAAGCTATACTAAACATTTGATTTCGAATTTTCCCTCGTTAGTAGTAATTTGTGCATCACTTTTGTGGCCGCAAAGTTTTATGTAATATTTGTCCATTTTTCATCGAATTACTTCTTAGATATAGGCTTCTAAACATAAAAGAACATGTACGTACTTGGATAGTATATTATAAATATGATTTTGCTAACTTTAACTACTGTGCTGAACATTTAGCCCGTCATCACTATTTATTCGGAATACGCATTGTCTTACATTTTTACAGATCCATACATGAAGCTTGCTCATTGACATACTACTGACTCCCTGAACGATCCTAGACTCCTACAATCTGGCAAACTAGAAGGTGGAATGACGAAGAAAGCTTCCCTTCCATAGTTGTTTTATATCGATGGAATAAGGAGTATTTATATAGCTACAGGTAACATCGGGACTGCAAAGCATCTTGAAAATAGACTATAATGAATAAGAAACTTATCATGTGACCAATCAAGCCCCCCAGAAAGCTATATAAGTTTTCTAGATTCTACTGAAAACTTTTAATGACAAATTGACCAAAAATAATCTGCGTAATTTTTTGGCTTCCAGAGACATTTCCAAACAATTCTAAGCGTTTCTTGACAACAACATAACTCTTATCACCTAGCACTTTTAACGTACAACGTGTTGTTTAACTTAAAATCTTTAAATATTGTGTTATCAGATTTATGAAACCTGGGAACCTTTAGTTCGACGCCTCTATCTTGAACGCTCTCTCTATATTTGTCAAGAATGTCGAAAAGGCTTTTATTATTATCAGCATGGTTTTCTGAACACATCATCATTTGATAAACCCACTGATACAAATGAACAGATGTCTAATACAGCTGAACAGCTTCGTTTAAATAAAAATTCACTTTCATCGGAATTTCCAGACTGTCGTGAAGTGGTCCTCTTCTCTCGACTGATTCGTATGATAGATGCAACTAGTAATGCGCTCAGACAGCAAATTATGAATGATGAAGGTAAGCTTTTTTTATATAATAATATGAATTTTTTCTATAGGGATAGTTTTATATGCGGTTACAGTGCTACAGTCAACATTTAACAAATCCTCTCTACATATTAGGAGTTCCCACTGGAATTATAAAATATTTAACCCCTCTCATTTATTGATCCATTTCATTCCATTGTATTTATTTTTATACGCTGCTCATTCAACAATTATTCACCAATTAGATCTAACATACCCCCGGGAAAAATGTATATTTAATAATTTTTTGTCCACTTCATTTTTAATTAGCACGTCGATTGGAACATTATGTGAAGCAGGTTTTAAATGAAATATCTAACGATCCTATTCGTCTAAGGAAGCTTATCACTGGAAGACGTGTACAGTTAGCCGAAGATCTAAGTGAGTCGAACATTCTTTAATGTTAGTGTTTTATTCTTGTAATGTTTATATTCGTGATATGCTAATATTTATAGTTAGTAGTGTAACTGATGCTTGTGTATAGTTAGACTCAGATTCACTCTGTGCAAATGTGTTAATTCAGAATAAAGGGATTTAACAAGAACATAACTGTCAGTGAACTGATTTGCATTTACAGATTGAAATGTCATTTGATCATTGACATACTTTTAGAGCTGACATTTTCATCATCTGACTTCCGCGGGGTTGATCTCCTTCCAGGAGATGAACTTGCTGACTTAGAATATGCAGATGATATAGTTCTCTTAGGCGAAGATGCTGATAAAATACAGAATCTTTTGACTACCTTAAACATGAATGTAAGGATGTTTGGGATGCGATTCTGTCCACCCAAATGCAAAATGTTACTTCAGGATTGGCTTGATTCGACACCGAAGTTAGTGATAGGGAGTGAGGCAGTTGAATGTGTTGGCCGCTTCACTTATCTTGGCAGCCTCATCAGCCCTGACGGTCTGGTGTCTGCTGAAGTCTCTGCGCGTATACATAAGGCCCGATTAACTTTTGGGAATTTGCGTCATCTGTAGCGTAGGCGAGACATCCGACTACTGACCAACGGACGCGTTTACTGCTCCGTAATTCGATCCGTCTAACTTTATGGATGTGAAACATAGCCATCAAGGATAGAGGATATTCGTAGGCTCCTGGTATTCCATCATAAATGTCTTCGAAACATTGCTCGTGTTTGCTGGGACCAACGAGTAAGCAATACGTGAGTTAAGAATAGAGTACCAGGTAGTTACGGTAAGTCTATTGATGAAGTAGTAAATCTCCATCAGCTAAGGTGGTTAGGACATGTGTTACGTATGCCTGACCACCGTCTACCTCGACGAGCAATGCTGTCTGGTGTAGGAGTAGGCTGGAAGAAAGCTAGGGGCGGCCAAACCAAAACATGGCACCAGTTCATGAAGTCATTGACAGCTGAGCTGAGCCATTTTAATAGGTACAGACTACCTGGTTGGGGTCCGCGTGACGCTCGTAATAAATGGTTAGAGACCTTGGGTGATATGGCTCAAAATCGTTGGCAATGGCACAGGTGCATCCACTCCTTGTCTTCCTCCATATTCTAAGTTTCTGAACTTATCACAATTTTCTCTTTATTGAATCATATTTTCTTAAATCTTATCACCGATCTCTATTCCCTTCCATTAATACTAACTCTGTTACTACCTCCCCTACTCTGGGATTTGATCCGATAATTTAATCTCTATCTGTTAATTGAGGCATGGCAACTTGAGCTGACGTACGCATGTACCAAGTTCTACGTTGTAACTGTCTGTATGTCTGAAATGTCATTTACTCGGCTTGGAATTACATGTCTTGTGTTAATGGATAGTAATATTAATTGGCTACTCTAATTAAAGAAACGTCAGCGTTATGTTAGCATATAAAAGTTTCTGAAGAGAAACGAAAACAGTAAAACTGTCAATAATAATAGTATTAATAATAATATGTCCAAGGAGTAAGTGTAATAAGTTTTCTGCAAAGCATCTTAGTATTGGTTGTTATGATGGACAATGTGGGGGGGTTATATAGATTTATAATGTACACAGAGTCAACGTTTAAGAAGATGAATGCCTATGCCTTCTGCTATATGTAAAAGACGTATGGGAAGATCGTGGAGGAAATGTCATAGGATTCCGAAGGCTATAGTCACATCCTCTTTATGTTTCATATTAATTAGATGTGGAATTATAAAGCTTTTTATTGACCGTAATCATCTTTTATCTAACTAGGTTAGGTCGTGCTTTATCATGCGCCCAATGTAATTTCCTTCAATTTTTTACTTCAAAAATCATAACGTTTGCTCTTTTTATCTATTTCAGTCTCTGCATGTTTACTTTTTATTTTCGTTCCAGACAATAACTCTGCATATTCCACTCAGTATTTTGGTGATTTTTCTTTTTAGTTCAGATAAACTAGTGAATTAATTGTTTGCTCACCATCTTGTCTTAATTGTACACGTTATTATTATTTTTTTCAACAGGTAAAACAAGACATATTCAAGAGAAATTAGAAGAGTTCATTTCAGCTTTAAAGGCGGGAGAACAACTGTGATAATCATCTCTAATTTTCAGAAAAATATTATTTTTATTTTGTATACACTACAGTCTGCTTACATAGGTATCATCAAAATTACTCATGATTATGCTAAAAAGAATGCTGCATACATATATACAGTATATATACCCGATTCCGTTATGTTATTAATTTGTATGTTTCGCTTTGTATGCATTTTTATCTTTATTATTGATATGCCTTATGATTCATTGTTAATTGTAAAATGTATTCATGTTTGTTATTTATGTTGGTTGAGCTGCCATTTTATGATTAGTTTTCGTTTCCTTTTCTTTATTTATTAGCTATTTGTATGTCAATATAATGTAAAATGAAGTGAATATAACAAAGAAACAATCATTTCTACCTAAATGATATTCACTTTTATCTCATTTATTTAAATGTATCAATACGTTTATGTTTCTTCTACTTCTTCCATACCTTACACGCACATCTCATTCTTACTTGTTTACTGTTTAATTCGTTTTTTGTCGTTTTAATGCATTATTGTTACAATCATCGTTTTTAAATAAAACAATTTCCTGTTTATTCAATTCAATTAAAAATCACTTTTTTTGTTTTGATTAAATGTGTTATATAATAAGTTTAATCCATTGAAGGAGTCATCTCTTAATCGATGCTACGTGGTAAAGTTTACTTATAGTTATCGTAGTCGACAATCAAATATTTCGGTTTTATGCCCACCACAAAGTTTACATGAAATGAAGTTAACATATGGGATAAAATGATTAAAGTACATCTGTATGTAACCGTGTAAAAAATGGTCTACTCAAGTAATCTTGTACCAGAACTGATTATGTAATTCCAAAATCATAAGATTTACATAGTTCATCGAATAGGTCCAACTTAACAACATGAATGACATTTAAAAGAGTTGAGAGTTTTAATGCAAGATGGTTAATAAGGTTTTGAACACAACTCTATTTAATCAACAAAAAGTTAATACTTCACATTCTTTTGTGGATAACGGATATTGTGAAACGTGAATAATCTAAAGACGTATAACGACAATCAAAGGAATTGAAATTTTAATTAGAAATTCAGTTTTATCTGAGTTAGAATGACTTCAGTTTCCAAGAAAATGACTACGTACTTTGCATGTATATGCGTTGCTTTGCCAGCCTGTCGAACGCCATAAGAGTTAAAGCCATCTAAAATTTTCATGCTCGCTTGTTATCTGAAAAACTCAGGTTCGATCAATTGTGGTGCCATAAAAGCACACTTCTGAAGCGTCCTAAACTAATGTAGATGTCGATTATCCAATCCATGCTGATGTCTATATATGTTTTTTTTTTCAGAATGAAGACATTTATGTGTCTTCAGCAGGTTAAACTCCAGGAGTAGTCTTCGAAGTTTTGCGTTTGCGAGCGTAGTCTATAGATGTAAGATAACGAAGCTTGGAGGTGAACCAAAAACTAGAGTAATTAATTGTTGTGTTAGCATATTAGTGTTATTCTCCCTAAACTATTTATTCACCTTTCAAACAGTGGCTGATTTTTGTCATTACACATTCTTGTCATATTGAGCACGTACGTAAAGTCCATCATTTGTTAAAGATATATCGTATGTATCTTTAACGTAACTGAAAATTGATTACCTTATAATCCTATAATTGACTGTGAGTCTTCTACGACTGCTGTAGTTTAAAAGATAATACAAAATTCTGTCGACTCAGTTTTAATGTTATCATGTGTTCAGTTAACATCCTCTCAGTCTACTAGTCCACTTTATATCTGTGAACATCATTCCCATGGTTAGACAGATAATTTCCAATAAATTGAACATTGGATAAGCAGTTTGTAGTATTAAGTAATATATTTGTAATAATCCAGTTAGTAGGGTTTGAAATCTGCCGTTTCACTATTTAGTGTAGGCCAATGCATTACCGAATTACATTAACGTAAATTGAATGATACAATGGGACAAACCAAGATATTTTGTACAATCAAATTAGAGGTTTGATCGTGTTGAAGTCATGTCTTTATGAGTCAAGGTGTTTCACAATGAGACGACTCTTTACATACTAAAAATGCCTGAATACGTTGACATTTGTTATGTTTACGTTAACTAATAGACAACAATTACCACATACAATCGATTTATTAGAAAATATAACTGATTGTAAGGCGTATTTTGTTAAGAGAATATCTTTGTCTAAATATCTCAATAACTGAAATTCAAATACATGCAGTGTGCTTTACTAATCAAATATTACGGTAAATAAATACAAGAAATGTTGTGCCGGGCAACTATTTCACAAATAGCATAATGATTTAAAAAGAACATTCACGTAACATACTGAACAAATGTAGCATTCAATAGATATGTGAATTAGATTATTATTCCATCTTAACACAATGTTCATTTATTCTAGAAATGAAATTAATAATCCTTTGGAAAAATGATCATATTATACATTTACGAAGGTTACTTTTTAATAGACAATAATTTTTACCCAATAATTGATAAATTATCAATAAATTTAGTTCGATTATTAACAAATTCAATTAGTTAGATTGTATCTTTGATGCTGAGATTAAAGTTTTGTACACAATATGATTAGAATGGGATATGATTGTTGCATATTTGTAGTTAACAGATTTTCAATACACATCATTTTTTTCAAAATTATCGTTGTAATGACTCTCATAAGTAAAAATTCTTTTGCGTTAACTTCTTTTACAAAACTGGGGATGAAATTATTTTCAATGGTAATTTAAACTTATGATAGATTGGGTGAATAAAGATGAATGATTGACTTCCAGGATCGTATTCTAGAAGGTCATTTCTTATACTTTGGTTGTATTTACACAAGACGCCTTATTTCTATTGTTTATATGTTCCTCTTGCCCTGACCTTCCATCCGACCTATTAACTGTCGCTTTTATTATTTTCCATTCATAATGTATAACTACTCATTTGTGTACAAGTCATCCCAGTTCAGTGTAACTATTGTCCTTGTTCTGTACTAATGGTATTATCCTAAATTGTTAGCTGTGCAATCAGGTTTTACATGTATATAAAGGAATGTTTTAAATATAAACAGACCATGGTTCACGACTCAATTAGAATTTATTCTTCTATCCTGTTTGGAAGTAGCAGGATCACTTCATATATAAAAGCATTCATCAATCAGTCTTACTGTTTAAAGTTATCGTATTGGCTTTGGTAACGTCGCATGAATAATTTGGTTGACCATTATCCGTATTGGATGCAATTGTCAACATATCAGGTTATGAAATGTGATAATTAATTTTTGACAAATTTTAGTTGGTAGTCTATTTCATTGTTATTTGCAACTTTTCTATCAAAAAATGAACAAATAACCTTATCAATTTACTATATCTTTATGTTTACTTATTCACTTAACATTTGGCTGTATCAATTAAATGCTGATAAATGTAGTACTATCGATTTTTAATTATTTCGAAATCACTGGAATAAAATTCAATTGAACGGAATTAAGATCTTTAAATTAGACCACTTGTAAATTCCTTCAGGTTTCTATCACTTTTCAAATTATCTAAAACAATCTTTGAATAAATATGGGCTTTATTTGGAATTTAATGTATGTATAAATTTTTAGAAAATAAACTTGCAATAGAAAGAATTACTAAACTCTATGTTCCGGTTATTAAATGAACAAACTGACAGTAGATGAATTTTGTGTTAGAAGAATTCGCGCTTACTATGATAAAACAATCAGTACAGAAATTGAAGAAACCGATTTAATGCTTTATTATAAAACTCAACCATTTTATTGCCAAGTTGAAATAGACGTTCCTGCATGTATATCTGATTGTAATTGGACAATCGGTCTTGTTCAAGCATGTGATTATATGTATTTAGCTAATGATTATAATAGTGTCGGTGAATCACTGTGGGAATTTCATCCATTAAAAAGTGGTCTGAGACAACTAATTAATGATAGTGATGGACAACAATATCCGTTTTATAGTGTTCATCGAAGTTTATATAATATTAAAAAAGGTTACATAAAGAAGCTAACATTAAATTTGCACATAAAAGATTATTTCCATCCATCTGTTGTCTGGAAATTACCTTTTTCTGGTGGTGTACAACTAACTGAAATTATTAGACAACAAAAATTTCTAATTTGGTTAGTAGCTATCAAATATGGCAAAACATTTTCGTGTAATGATGAGATCACAGTATTTAAACAAATACGATGGGAATATAATTTACATATAAGTGTGGATCCATTTATGCCATTAGGCAGTCGTATACGCAAAATATGTGATATACAAAATAATGAAATCATTGTGACAAATTCAGATGAACCCAGTAATTTGCCAATTGCTGCAATATTCCCACCTCATTGTAATGCTGTTCAGTCATTAATATGGTATCCTAAAGATATGCATACATCGGCATGCATACTTGTACCTCCTAAACAAATTATTGTACCATGGGAAGAATGGGTTCGTGACATGTTAGGCCCATACACTAGAGTTTGTAAACCGAATGAAGTTTCTGAAATTGGTGGCGATATAATGTAAACTTAGCTTCATAGAACTATCGTCTTATAAACAAATAAACAACAATTTTTCATTAGGAAAATATGGTTATATATACTTATGTTAAATTTGCAAAATGATTTCTATTTAGCACAATCATCTATTGAATTAATTTTTAATTTGACTAGAAAACATCAATGAAGCAATTATTTAGGCTGATTTATTCATGTTCTAACAACAAAATTCGATTTCAACAGGCCATCGTCAAAATCACCAAAAATCTTCATATAAAGTATTGCTAAATTTACAAAGCCTTTTTACGCGTACATAAACTCCGAATTATCTTGACGGTGATATTATATATATGACCACCATTCATGAAGAATGCAACCAATTTTTGAATATGTCGATGAACATCCAATGTTGACTTATACCAACTATTGTACTGGAGTGTAAATATTAATCTACCTGATAAATTTGGCATAATCTGGATCATACAAAATTGTGGCTAAATAAAACGTAAATATAACTAAGGGATAAATCGGTCAAGAAACAATTTACTGGATCCAAATAATTGTTTCTAAACGGTGTCAGATGTTTCTAGCTTGAAACACACAGTAAAAAAATTTAATGTTATGTATAGCCTACATATGTTGCAATCTATGTAAATATTACTTGTAAAATGTTGTTGTATAATCAGTAAGTAAATAATAATGATTATTGTTGCCGCATCAACGTCCAATTCAGAGACATAAACTCTCATGACAGAAAGTAGGTAATTGAGTGATGTTGGAGAAAATCCGTTGGTCAAGAGAAGTCTGCTGGCAGTATTGAGTCTTCATTGCGGAATGGCTTATTGATAACACTTTCATTATGTTTCTAGATAGCACCGCTGGAGAAATCGTCATCTACTATGTCGGAAAATAAAAGCTGTACATTGTGGTTGCTTTCTGATATTAGTGCTTCAACAAGTCCTCACAAGGATAACAAGCCTATGTACTAGATGGCTTTACGCTTTTCGTCTATATGAACACCAACTGTCGAATGCCACAATATAAGACTGGTAGATATGTATGTGTTCATAAGATATGACGTATCGACGTACGACGATAATGTACAGTTAAAATGTAATTAACTGTGATCTCGGACAAATGCAATTAAATAAAATATACAAAATTTTAATAGGTGTTTAAACATATTATTTTACTGCAATTAAAATAAAAACTATATTACAAAATGCACACTCAAGGCAACAAATACACTGCAAAACTTTGAATTCGAAATCAACGACAAAGTATTGTATTAATAACAAATGCATATTGGAGGAAAAATGTAACGATGTATTGTACATTGAAAACGATTGAAATTATTGTTTACTTTATCATCTCACTAAGTAATCAGCAAATTTCCTGATAGATCTAATTCAAGTAAATTGAAACGAGCGAAAGCAGCAGGACCTGATATGTTGTCTACCGACATCTTTAAGGATGGTGGTTCAACCTTAGCTGGTAGGTTGACTGATATATTAGCCAAAATCTGGGAACTGGACACCATCCCATCAGACTGGTCCCGACTGCTGATCGTTCCAATTTACAAAAAGGGACAGAAATTCTCTCGTGATAACCACAGTGGAATCAGTTTGACTAATATCGTATCTAAAATATCATTCGACGTTTATCCAACATTAGAGTACAGCAGACTCGAGAAAACCAGCCTGGTTTCAGACCTGGACAAGGTTGCATTGATCATATATACACTTTGCTCCAGATTCTCAAACATAGACATATGTACCAACATCCGACTGTAGTTGTATTTCTTGACTTCAAGGCAGCTTTCGACTCTATAGACCGTGAAGTCTTGTGGCAATGTTTGTCATTAAAAGGCGTATCTCAAAAGAACATAAGCCTTGCAAAGGCTCTCTACTCGGTCACCACCGGTCGAGTCAGAGCATATGGCGCACTGTCACGCGAAATTTCATCCTCAAGCGGGGTCCATCAGGGTATCCCCTAATCCCCTTTTTATTTAATTTCATCATAGATGTACTCTTAGAAATCTCACACACTTGTTTTAACTCCTCAGGAACTACACTCATTCCAGGAGGCCCTCTCGTCGATTTAGAATAAGCAGACGATATAGTTCTATTTGGTGAAGAAGCGAACATTATTCAGAGTTTCTTGAACACCTTCATTAACTATGCAGGCTTATTCAGTATGCGCTTCACCCCCTCAAAATGTAAAATGTTACTTCAGAAATGGCCTGCTTCTCCTCCTGAATTAGTTATAGGGAATGAAGTAATTGAATGCATTGCGCCCTGGTGGGTCGGTGTCTGACAAGATCTCAGCACGAATTCATAAGGCCTGATTGGCATTCGCCAATTTACTGCACTTGCGGCGCAGACGAGATATCAACGAAAGGCCAGGTGTACTGTACAGCAGTCTGCGCCGTTTTAACATATGGATGCGAGACGTGGGCTATAAAAACCCAAGATATACATCGACTTCAGGTATGTAATCATAGAAATCTTCGTAGCACCACTCGTATATCATGGAATAGTCGAATAATTAATATGGAGGTTAGACAAAAGGTTCCTGGGAAACACGGTAAATCAGTCGAAGAGGTCATTAACCTACATCGACTGAGATGGTTGGGACACGTATTGCGCATGCCCGACTACCGTATACCTCGCCGTGCGATGTTGGATAGGGTCGAAATAGGATAGAAGAAGGGTAAGGGCGGACAAACGAAAACATGGCATCAGTACATGAAGTTCTAGATTGTTGGTCAAAGCCATGTTGGTAGATGTAGGTTGCCTGGTTAGGGTCCGCGTGATAGTCGCAATAAATGGCCGTCGACACTTGATGACACGGCTCAGAATCGATCACAGTGGCGCAAGTGTATCCACTCTTTAACCTCATCTAGATCTTGAATTCTATTATTATTTTTTGCACACCTTTTCTTTACCCCTCCCTCTTGTATTCTGTTTATACGTTAACTCTCTAATCTCGTAGTGCTAATATGGTATGGCAACTTGAAACTATGGGCGTATGTGCTGGGTTCTACGTTGCTACTGCTGGTGATGATGTGATAATAATCGTGTTGAGGAAGAATCATGGATAGTGCGCTTGTATTGAATTCACAAATAACAGCAAATCTAAGATCCAGTTACGGACAAAGATTTTATGCCTGTAGAAGTAAGCAGTTTATTAAAATAAATTGCTATGTATACTATGATGACCAATATTAACCATATTTGTTTCAGTAGATGCAAGTATCTGAAGGTGGTCAGGGAATCATCATCACCAGATTATGCAACAGAATGGCTAGGAAAACTATAACTCTTCTAGATACCCAGCAGAGACCTTGCAAATCTGTTTACGCCTTACCTACGACTACACATATGTGACTAATTTAAAATCTCCTTTAATTTCTGGTTTTAATTATCATATTACACTGGTTTCGCTCCTGTCA
Source organism: Schistosoma mekongi (assembly GCA_034768735.1). NCBI lineage: Eukaryota > Metazoa > Platyhelminthes > Trematoda > Strigeidida > Schistosomatidae > Schistosoma > Schistosoma mekongi. Next base: position 42,232,447 of record CM068306.1, read on the forward strand.
TTTAATATTTTGATCAATAGCTCTCATTACGAAATGTCAGTGAACTTGATGTGTTCACTGAGTAGTCGGATAACTCTTATATTTTACTCTAGTCTTCTTAAAAATGTCCTATACATGTAACTCTGCACTTCATGTAAAACAATATCTTTCGACTAGCCGTAAAATCTCCATATTTTTGTCGTCAATCATCGTAGTATTTGTCCTTTTGCCTTCTGTGTGTTTAATCCTTAGAGGTGTTATGAGAAGCCAACACACCATATCTGATATTATCTATGAAATATTTCAGGAGCTACTTCTCTCGATAAGGAAATAAGTTGGCATAGATAGCATACGCTGTTTAAGCATCTATGAGACCCGACAATAACAAAGACGAATTGTTTACAAGTAAACTTTAGCACGAAAATTGTTACCACAACATCAGAGTTTCTGGTAACAAAACAATGATTTTATTCACAAAAGGTATTCACAATGTTATGTGTTTGGTAACCGCCTTCACGGAATGCTTTTAATGACTAATACTAATATTGATCAAAGGTAGGAAAATAACGATGAATTAGGAGAACGATACATTTAATCAAAATATATCATAAAGGAATTCAATATTTCCAGCTGAGTGCAAAAATTAAGTAATGTGAAGGGTATTACAGAGCTTTTCGTCAAATGAGCGTCATTTATTTATTAAGAACTATCAACTTTTTGAATACAGAGTAGCAGTATGAATTTTGAAGTCAACATTGCTCCAAGTTACTTGATCAGCTCAAAGTTTACGATCAGGCGCTTACTGGTGAATAAACTGTACCTCATAACCTGTTTTTGCTGCTATAGCAAACAGTTGAGGCTAGGTGCCCCACTGTCTGATTCCACAAATGAATGATTCCAACATGCAAATTGGAGGAGCGATGCCAATAATTGAAACGTGAGCAAATGCGATACAAACAATGGGTTGACGTTAAAACGTGGGGAATGAAGGCGATTGTTTTAGTCTCCATTCTCCATTTTAAGCATCATAAGCGACTAAACATTCAATCTTGCAACTGGTAACTTTCAAAAACAGTATATGATTACTTTGTGCACTATAGTAATACTGGATTTTCTCAGTTTTAAGTTTTCACTCAGTCTCCTTCATAATTTGACTTAAGTTTCATCAATCTGGGTTTAGGCTTGCTCAAGTCGTTTGAACAGTTGGCCTTTGTAGTACCAATTCCTTACAGGGAAAGCTGATCCAGGATCAGATTTCCAACACTCAATTTTAAATCAAAAATTAAATCCTAATTCGTGTTAGGATGCTTGCCGTTTGTCGCCGTTTGAATTTCACGCAATAGTCAGAGGTCGCCACCTTGGTTTTGATATGTTCGATTACATACGTCATGCATATGGATTACTTGAAATACACTAAACACATTTAGGCATCAATTGAATACGGTATATTATGTAAAACCTAATCACTAACCACACTGTCCGCGCCAAGTTCATAGGCGATCTGTCAACTGTTTTTTGCCCAGTTGTAAGGCAGTAGTTGTGAGTGAATAGCCTACCAGAAGACAAACAATAACATTACGAGGTATAAAAGGATTTCACTTGGTTAAAGAAACCATAATAACTTAGTATTGGCTTTTCGTCTGTCAAACTATGGAAACAAGTTGTATAAAGCCAACCATGTAAATAAATAGAGTTGGTTATTACAGTGATTTTATCAAACATTCATATTGACGCGAGTACTTGTTAAGTATACCCAGAACTAATGTGCACACTCGTTGATCAGTCCACGAGTGCCATACGACATGTTACTTGTAACGCAAATGTGAAAGCCGCATGTATGTAATTAATGGACACCCTAGGCATCAGCACGTATCGCCATTCCAGGTAGAACAAGATTCTTAATTGTTGGAAGTGACTGTTACAATCAATGTTGACCCATAAGCCTAAAAACTAAAATATTAGGATTTGTTAAGAATTAGTACTTACCCATTCCTTCTATATGATTTCACAGTTGTTATATATGCGTCTTCCTATCAAGCCCAGCCGTTTCAACAGTTTCATGCTTTTTAGTTAGAGTTAAGTATTTTCTTTTAAACAATGGGAAAGTTTAACTTTGACATGTGTCAAGTTAGATAGACTAATTTATTGCACTTAGGTGGCTACCTAAATTTCGGAATAATAATGCCATTCTTCGATCAATCAAATTGTTACTTCTAATCGAGTATGGATCTTCAATATTATTACCAAAAACTAAGCGGAATAACAACACGTCGTGGCAATACAATTGTTTACCTTACCAATATCGACCAGACAAAGCAAAGTAGTAATGACTCCTAGCCAAAACATCAGCGTTGCTCATCTATTTCTTGCAGCAGTGATAGGTAACAACTGAAAGTGACTTAACCAAACAGACTTCAGTGGCACCAATCTGCGGCATTCTTAACAGTATGCAATAAACCCTGTAGCATCTCTTGTTTGTTTTTTGTGAAGATTTCGTGTGGCCGTTTTAAAAACCCATCGTAAACGTTCCTATAATACTCTTTAGGCCCAAAAACTACCGTTGGTGATATAATGATGCTTGTGAATGCAAAACCTATGTCAACTGATGTTGGTTTTGGCACACACGAATGAATGCACTTAGGTGCCATAAAAACGTGACAATTAGAGAATAATGAATCACAAGCAAGTTCCCTACGATTCCATCTACTGGCTAAATATTTCACGTTGGAAATAAAGATCATCAGCAGTTTGAACAATCAGTTGCCTAGTATATACATCAGAGTGTTCCAAACGTTTGTCTTGCTAATTTCATTCTAAATTAACCCAACTAAGAATATTCGAACTCCGCCTGTAGCCCTCTTAGGGTTACTGCCAGTCCCAAGCCAGGGTAAAGGAGAAGGGTTCGGTGTGGGGCTTGCATTCCCATCCCGTAAAAACCCAAACTTGCTAAAATAACGCTAACCAGATTAAACAAGATAAACCATTTAAACTCTGCCATGGGAGTGGAAGGATATATGACGCCTAATTATGAAAGCCGAAATTCTTCGGAAGTCAAGAGGCCGATGCCCCCCCCCCTTCTAACAACCAGAGCAAATATTTTTATAGGTACATGGAATGTTCGAACAATGTGGGAGAGCGGGAAGACAAACCAAATAGCTGCAGAATTGAAGAGATACAACTTGAAAATACTCGGAATCAGCGAAACCCATTGGACTCAAGCTGGACAGAAAACATTGGCTTCGGGAGAGACGCTACTATATTCCGGCCACGAAGAGGAAAATGCTCCCCACACTCAAGGAGTTGCTCTGATGCTGTTCAAGGAGGCACGTAATGCACTTGTGGGATGAGAACCACATAGACCCATAATCATCAAAGCATCTTTCAAAACAATGAAGAAAGGGATTACAATGAATATTATCCAATGCTATGCACCAATTACCGACGGCAACGACGAAGACAAAGATCAGTTTTACGATAAACTGCAGTCAATTATAGCAAGGTATCGAGAAAAGGATCTGATGAGGGACCTATACGCCAAAGTCGGAATGGACAACACTGGATATGAAGAAATCATGCAACGACAGGGACTGGGAGAAAGAAATGACAATGTTGAAAGATTTACAAACCTATGTGCTTTCAACAAATTGGTTATAAGTGGAACAATATTCCCCCACAAACGCATACACAAGGCTACATAGGTCTCACCGGATCATACTACTGAGAATCAAATCGATCATATACGTATCAATAAAAAAATTTAGAAGATCAATGGAAGATGTAAGAACCAGGAGAGGAGCTGACATAGCTTCAGACCACCACCTGGTGGTTTCTAAAATGAAACTGAAGCTAAAGAAGCAGTGGACAACTGGAGTGGCAGCAGTACAACGGTTCAATACAGGCTTTCTCCGAGACACTGAGAAACTCAATGAATTCAAAATAGCTCTCAACAATAGGTTCCAAGCCTTACATGATCTACCGAAAGAAGAAGAAACCACTATTTAGGACAACTGGAAAGAAATCAAAGAAGCACTAACGTCAACGTGTCAGGAGGTTCTAGGCCGCAAGAAGCACCATTATAAGGAATGGATCTCCACTGAGACATTGAGCGAAATTTAACAAAGGAGGAACAAGAAGACGGAAATCAACAACAGCCGAACAAGAGTAGAGAAAACCAAAGCACAAACTGAATACACAGGAGCAAATAAACAGGTAAAGAAGAGCATTAGAGCCGGCAAACGGATATACATTAATGGCTTGGCGACGACAGCGGAGAAAGCTGCAAGAGAAGGAAATATGAAACAGCTATATGACACAACGAAGAAACTGACAGATAAACACGGTAAACCAGAGCGACCGATCAAGAACAAAGGAGGCAAAACACTCACTGAGATTCAAGGATAAAGGAATAGGTGGATAGAACACTCTGAGGAACTTCTAAATAGGCCAGCTCCACTGAACCCGCCAGACATCGAAGCAGCACCCACAGATCTCCCGATGGATGTCACTCCACCAACGATGGAAGAAATCAAGATGGCCATCAGACAAATCAAAAGTGGGAAAGCAGCAGGACCTGACAATATACCAGCTGAGGTACTCAAGTCAGATATCGATCTAACAGCAAGGATACTCCACCTTTTATTCAAAAGGATCTGGGAGGAAGAACAAGTGCCGGCAGACTGAAAAGAAGGACATCTTATGAAGATATCAAAGAAAGGAGATTTGAGCAAATGTGACAACTACAGAGGGATCACGCTACTGTCGATACCAGGGAAAGTCTTTAACAGAGTATTGTTGAACAGAATGAAAGATTCAGTGGAGGCTCAACTTCGAGATCAACCAGCTGGTTTTCGTAAGAATCGGTCGTGCACAGACCAAATCGCAACACTATGGATCATCGTTGAACAATGAATTGAATTGAACTCGCCACTGTACATCAACTTCATTGATTATGAGAAAGCGTTTGACAGTGTAGATAGGAGAACACTATGGAAACTTCTTCGACACTACAGCGTACCAGAGAAACTCGTCAACATCATCCGGAACTCTTACGACGGAACACAGTGCAAAATTGTGCATGGAGGACAGCTGACAAAGGCATTCCCAGTGAGGACCGGAGTCAGACAAGGCTGCCTACTCTTGCCTTTTCTCTTCCTTCTAGTGGTTGATTGGATCATGATGACCTCCACATCTGAGGGGATGCACGGAATTCAATGGACAAGTAGGATGCAACTCGATGATTTGGACTACGCGGATGATTTAGCTCTTCTAGCACATACACACCAACAAATGCAAGCGAAGACAACCAGTGTAGCAGCAACTTCAGCATCAGTAGGCTTGAACATGTATAAGGGAAGGAGCGAGATCCTTAAATACAACACAGGGAGCACCAACCCAATTGAACTTGATGGAGAAACTCTGGAAGAAGTGGATACTTTCACGTACCTGAGGAGCATCACGGATGAACAAGGAGGGTCTGATGCAGATGTAAAGACAAGGATTTGAAAAGCTAGAGCAGCATTCCTTCAGTTGAAAAACATATGGGACTCAAAACAAATATCAACTAACCTCAAAGTCAGACTCTTCAATTCGAACGTGAAGACAGTCGTGGGGTATGGAGCTGAAACTTGGAGAATTACTGCTAACATCATCAGACGGATACAAGTATTTATAAGCAACTACCTAGGCAAGATACTGAATGTTCGTTGGCCGGAAACCATCAGCAACAGCTTACTATGGGAGAGGACAAACCAACTTCCAGCCGAAGAGGAAATTAGGAAAAGACGTTGGGAATGGATAGGACATACATTGCGGAAACCATCAGAGTGCATCACGAGACAAGCATTGATATGGAATCCTGTTTGGAAACGGAAAAGAGGAAGGCCAAAGATCACACTTCGTCAAGAATTGGAAGCAGATATTGAGAGGATGTACAGCAACTGAAAACAATTGAAAAGGATTGCTGAGGACAGAGTTGAATGGAGAATCCTGGTGAAAGTCCTACGCTCCTCTGTGAGGGGTGACGGGCGTAAGTAAGTAAATAATAATATTAGGTTAAACACTTGCCTGTTGGACTCAGACTGATTGCACAGACTATTTTTGTCTAGCGACATATCACAGAACAGCATTACTTTCATAAGCATGAATAATTCTTATCATCATCCATTCTGACGCATTTGAAACTAATGTATGATATTAGGTTTTCGTTCCCCCTCCCTATGTTGAGTGTATTCTTCTAATAATTGTGTCGATTTATGTCTTAAAAACAGGTGTACGTTTATGCCTGGCTCTTGCTGTTTCGACTGTAGTTCAGCACAGACCATGAGCCCAGAGCCCTTAGAAAATTACTTAAAAGGTTACATGTGAACAACCCACATATACCAACCGCGCAAAAAATGGCTCATAGCTACAGACGTACACAACATTAATATAACAAGCAAGAGCTTTATGAAACCAATTTGTATTTATTAAAGTTAGTATGTGACAAAAGGAAACGTGCAAACTAACCTCAGCATCAAAAATTTGCGTTAGTTTGGTCGAATAACAGACACCAAAATTACACGTATCACTCATTTAATAAACATTTTACTCATCAACTAGCTATTCAATGCAAGCAATAGTAAAACGAACCTGACTAGACGCTTATCCCAAAAAGACACTCATCGTATCTCACGTAGATAACAATGTGATACACTTTCCGGCATCCGCTTATGAAGTGAGATTTCAGATCCACAACTAGTTATTCTGGAGTTGAGTTGCCGTTCGGTAAGTAATAAAGTGCTTGTGTTTAAGTTCAACGCAACCAACAGAATCAAGCCAATATGGTTATGTAAATGATTCTGTTTATCTGATATTTCTGACTATCAGTATGATTTGGCAATAATTCTCCTGGTTCAGGACGGAAAAACTGTAAGTGTTAGGGCGCTTCTGCAAAGAATGTCAAAATCATAGAACTTAATTTCTTCAGCGTTTCTTTGCGTTCTTCGACAACCTATGTACCAATATGGTAAAACTCAAAGGAATCTTTTGCATTCTAGCATGTTAGTCGTTTAAAAACATTAAAACTGAAACAGCTGAGCCTCTTGGTTAAATAATAAGCTTTACATTTTTGACTTTCTATCGGTTAATTTAGCATACAATGGACAAATTTTGAGTCTGGTCTAAATTGTGGTCTGACGAAACGTCTCCATATATCGTCAGTTTGAACAATTGTGAAGTGGGGGGAATTTATTCGATTAAAAGGATTATTTACAACAAAGATTCACATTTGCTGGTTCTCCCGTTATTTTTAAAGAGAATTTATATTTAGTCTTGGATGTAAGGCAACTGATCTGGAAATTGTCACAATCCCCCAACATTCAGGAAAATTCATAGATCTTCTACACGAACTTAGTTGCTTCGTGAACCAATCCATAAGCACCATGAATTTAAACTGGGCTAGACAAAACCATATCACATTCAAACAATAATCCCGTCCAATCTTCCATTAGACAGTGTGAGCATAACTTTTATGACTATGATCACCTACAATGACCAATCAACACACACTACAAAGAAACAGAATTCTTAGAAAAAGATAAACATATTAGATGATCAATGTAACAAGGCATATTTAGTGGGTAATTTCTCCTTTGCCAACTTCCTTGCCGAAACCACGAAATGAGACTTGAGCGGAATAATAACGCTAGGAACAATGAATAGAGTCAAAGAAACTTTATCAGTTTTTAAAGAATATTAATTTGCATTTTACAGTTCAACTTTCGAAATCACTAAACATCTGATGGACGCAACGGACACCCTTTTTAGCTTTATTTGTCCCTAACTTTATTTATGATATACACTAAACGGTCAAACTAGTAATCTCATTTAAACTTAAAAAAATAACCATTACAAACACTCAGTAAAACTTTTAGGCTGTGCTTAGCCACATCTGTAGTGCCTTCAAATATACCATTAGGTTTTTGCAAAATCTGTAATCGTTTTATTTCATCTTAAATTTAGCGAACAACAATATCAAGAGCTTTGTTTGTTGTAACAAGAATGTAGAATTCCGGCTAATCAACAACTATTGCGTTTTTACATTATTTACCGGTTAAACATAATTTTTCTGTGTGTGTGCGTGCGATATTATGTTTAAATATCCGCTCATCGATTCTTATATACGCGGATGGCGAAAAACTGTGGAGAGCTATTAGAGAGGATAGGGACACGAAACTTTTACAACAGGACAGGCTTGAGTAGAGAAGTGGACGGACGACAACGGCCTGACTCTTAATATACAAAAAATGTTGTGTAATGTACTTTCGCACTCCAGATGGCACTCAACCGGTCTATTACCTAGGCGGGTAACAAATAACTAGTACCTCTAAGGGATGAGACCTAGGTTTAAATTTCACCGATAAGCTGAGGACTAGGGACAACCTTCATATGGATGTCACAAAGGGACAGAAACTAGTGCATTACAAAGGTCTTTTATAAAGAAATAAAAAGAGAAAAGGACAAAAAAATGAAAACATAAAAGTAATAACGCAGCTGAAACGCAGCTGAAACTGCTAGGACAAGAGCGACCGTGTAGCCAGCCAACTACAGAGAAAAGCCCGAGACCAGGACCCAAAAGTACGAGACTCAGCACATGAGCCCAGATAAATCAATTGGTTTAAAACTAGATCGTCACACAGATATTGGATATTGAAGGATCAGGCATTGGAAACTGAGTCTCACCGGAGTCTGTTTGATTCGATCGCTACTGGTTTTCCTTGTTGCTTCCTGTAGTCAGTGTGTATGTGTACATTCGTATGCATATTTGCTAATGCTTTTATTAATATTGCTACAAATAAACAATTTCAAATTCTTGAACTGAATATCCTTGTTTTGTGACGCAAGTATTCAGGATGACGTACAGAATGCTTAAAAACCTTTAACCGATTAACCACAGTAGAATGAGTTCCTGCTTATTTTCTCAACATTTCTGGGGTGAGAAGAACTCTGGGTTCGATGCTATGTATCAGAATTTCAAGTTGAGTTATCGCAGTTCGTCCGAATTTGCAGATTTTTTGCGGGAAAGCTATTCTGCAGAAGACAATTATTACAAAACACTAATTAAGTTGTCCAAACAAGCAGGATCGTACAACAGCACTAGTAGTTTCAAGCCTTACTGGTCTCTCCTGAAACAGTTTTTGGATCAAATTTCTCAGGTTCATCTGAATATTGCGCATGAACGACAAATTCTCTCGAGGGATGTACAAAAATACCTAGAGGAACAGCACAAACGACAGAAGCAAGTCAAGGATACAGAACAATCCACACAAGAAGTTGTTCATGCCTTCCAGGTAATCACTTGTCTAATGATGATGGTTCCCATGCTACACAGGTGGAAGTTATTTGGGGAGGGGGAAGGACTAATGACAGGCAAATGTGAAGTAAGACAAAAGAACCGTAAAAACATAATGTAGGTAGGGTGAAAAATAACGTCGACAAGAGAAAATAAAGCAGTCGAAAAGACAAAAATAGACGGGGATAGATGCGGTAAATTTAGACCAAATTTGAGCAGTCCTATATCGTTGAAGTAGCATAATGTAGATGTATTTTATCATAGTAAGTCTTAATTTACTTGTAGCCGACAAATCGAAAGTAGACAAACAATCACTTTTCCGTTTATTGATAAATATGTGGTTAGTTGTATACATTTGCTTGTGTACGACTAACTAGCTATGTGAATATAGAATTCCTTTTTTTCAGTTATCTCATAATCTCCGTATATTATAGAAGTAGCTTATTATTGCATGCTAGAACACTTGCGCTTCACGAAGTTAGCTAAGTACCCTTACTTCATGTAAACACCTAAATTCGGTACTCCGTAGTATAGTCTCTTACCTGACAACTCTGCATATTCTCTGTTCTTTGCGTGGTATATTTTAACTTATGTTTCGATTTATTTTCCACCCTTCTAATTCCCGAGAATCTAGAACTTCGTGTTTAGTTTTTTGTTGTTTGTATGCTAAGTATTTCAGTCGTTTAGGATAGTGTCGTCAACCTTGCTGAGCATAACTGCTGTTTGTATGCTGCAATCTACCAACCATGTTTCAGAATTTTATTGATAAGCAAGTTCTAGTAGTTTTATGTAACATTGGACAAAAACTTCACGATCCGGTGCTTACTTTGCAAACGTTACTCGTTTCACTAATTTCAGACAAATAAGTTGCCATTTCTGACAACCATCGGGATTGAGCTACAATGTTTAATGGAGAAATATGTAGGGATGGTCACTCGGAAGCTTTATTTCCTGTTTGCTTTCCTATCGTGTTAGTTCTATGAAACATTGCATTAACCAAATTTCAAAAAAACTTTGGTGTATATTTGTCGTTTGATTGAGATATGAAATTAAAGATAAGTATTTTGTTAATAGTCAATTTACAGTTCTTTTGTGTTTATTCAATTGTAACTACGCTTTATAGGCAACTTCCATTCAACTTCAAAAAGCAAAGGAGGCATACCACTCACGTTATAATGAATATGAGCGTGCTATGCGCTTGGAATCTGGTTCTAACCGCGATCAGGAAAAACTTGAAGTCAAGCTTAAGAAAGCTCAGGATGAATATAAATACTCAGTAGAAAAATATAATAACTTACGCAATCAGTTTGTCAGCAAAATGCACATTTCCTGTGCTCAATTCGAGGTAGTTTTAAGTTTTCATGTGTATCGTGGTGTTTGCTTAAGTACTCACTGGGTTGTTGTATGCTGAAAATATGTATTGTATTAAACATACTGTTGAATCAGGCAGTTTCATTATTATTAATTTTGTTATTATTAATAAGCTGTTAGACTATTTTCAATCAAACATCACTTCATCACGTTTTCCCGATAGGAGAAATTCACACGATATGTAGTTATGCATTACGAAACAGAACCGCAGGTATATATATATATATATATATATATATATATATAACTCGGATAGAGAAGTATATATTTTTGCACCTGCATCCTTTACCGCGTTAATATAATAAAGTAGGTAAAACAGTACAGAGGCATGGCAAACTTGATTTTAGATGTAAAATACGTATCGTTCCTCTGAGTGATGGTTTTAGTTGTACTAAAAACAGTATAATCTAAAAATGATCCGATGTCACATATTTTCTTAGAATTACAAATAGATCACCACCAGTGTCAAACAAAAACCAAGCGTGTATGTGTAACTTTTAAATGAAAGTGATTGTGATATCTCCTCTGTGAGTTCCCTCGATGTTATTCCCAGCTTTTGTTGCGGAGATTGCTTCCATTTTAAATCTTTATTCTGATTTTAGTCTACCTGTCTCAACTATAGCGTCCGTAAAACAATCTTACTTTTGATAAAGGACATTTTATAGGATCAAGCTTTTATATTTGCACCTAGAGGTGTTTGTGAAAAATATGATAACAGTTCACGTGTTTATTATTTTTTTGACAGTTTTACTGGCATAACCGTCGCCTCCCTAATGATGCTAAGTAAATCGACAGAAATTCTCTTTCGAGAAACATGCCCTGAATATTTTTAATAAACGAGCCTACATGTCTTTAGTAATTGTGGTGTGCTCATCATCTAGACGTGTGTGTATATATATATTATAGCAGTAATAATAAATGGAGTCAACGACTTAGCAATCTGTTAAGCGTTTCTCTTTTGAATTGCGTGCTTTGAAATACCGTCTTGTCCACTACTTTATCTTTCTATTTATCAGACTGTAATTAAAAGAGCCTTAGTTTGTGGTATTCCTTCTTTTGCTTTTATTTTATTCTAAAAGGAACTAGAAGTTGCACATCTAGAACAGATGAGAGAATTTCTTCATCGATATGCATCAGTATGGTCCGTCACAGGTGATGCTTTAGAAAAATTGCACAATCAGTTTGATCATGATTTAGCTGAGTTAACTACAGATAGATTACTGAATATTCTTGTTAGCGAAAAGGGTACAGGGACTTTGGAACCACAGAGTGTACAGTTTGAAGATCCAGAGGTTGCCGCTGCATTTTCTTCAAATGGAAATGAACGCGCTAACGGATTAACAGGCAGTGGTGTCCGGGTTTTCGACGCTTTCTTTAGTCGCGAAGGCAGAGCTGCCTCTGCACTTGCAAGTAATTTACAACATCAAGTTTACAATAAAATTAATGTTTTTTGCTCGGAAATGGTTTTAATGTTATGTCTTGTATATAACTTTATCAAACAATGATGTTCTTTTGTTTATTATAGGAATCAAAATTTACAGTGAGTTTAAGTAAATTTCCGTTGTGAAAGCTAAGGCCTTTTTCCAATGATGATGAAACGCACCATTAGAATAATTAAAATTGTCTCGAAAAATGTTGATTACGGAAAATAAGTGTAAATGTGACACATCCGTCTAAAATATTAAGTTGTCGGTGGTGAAGATGAAAGTAAAAATTAATCACATTCGTTATTATTATTATTATTGGCTTTTTAATTAAGCAGATGGATGTCCAACCAGTAGAATGAAATTTTAATCTTGTCGAGAATATATAGGATTTCCAGACAACTGTGGTGTCGTACCAACTTTAACTCAAATTCCATTTTTTGCTTAGTTGTAGGTTCTGGTATCAAAGATAATGGAGAATCAAGTCTCAACAGCTTGACAGATGTCAGGTCGGATGCGGCCTCTCTAGCTAGCATTTCTGCAGGCGTCGCACCGTCGGTAACAAATATTTCAATTTCCGGTAATGGCACGGCAAAGCGTAGGGAAGGGTTTTTTCGTCGACGTCGTAATTCTTTATCTCAAGAATCTACTCCCACCGTCAACGACAATAATCCGATAGGGTCATCTACTTCAGTTAGTGCAACTATTGCAACAAATGCTAGTATCCAAGCCAGTGGTGGTAGTAGCCTCAGTGCTTTCACTGTTGTTGCAAAACGTGGGATTAGGCGCCTGGGCACTCCTTATTCAAATGGTAAAGATAAACCACCAAAACAAGTTGACAAATCAGGTAGATTTGGTTAATAATAGATAATTTTTTTACTTCCTATTTATGTTTAGCATAGTTTCACATTAACTAGGTTATACTAAATGAGGTTGCTTGGTTTAATATGTTGTTGAGTTTCTTTCTTCAACTTGAAGTTTGATTTTATTGTTCGGTGAAAAAAAATTCAGTAGATAGAGTCCTGACGATTGGGTGATCAGTGAAACTACAAATTTACCTATATTGATTGATCCATTTTCAGTCAACTCTAGCGGACGAGATGAAAAGTTATCATACATTCTTATAAATTCTACATAAATGTTTGTGTGCCTGGTTCTGTGTTGTGCATCACCTACTGTTTGTGTTTCCATTACTGTACCTTTTATTATTCCTCTTATTTGGAATGTATCTTGTTTCAGTTCACTCATGATCTGTGTGGAAGTAGAGGGTAGAGCAATTGTCAGAAAGTACGTGACAGGAAGAAAATAACTGTTAAGTATTAGTACCTAGTAATTACCTGCAAGCGTGTGAAATGAGGTGTTAGCTCTTGCACATCGATTAGTAAGGTCTTTGGCTTTTAGCCATCAAGTCAAAGGTTATAACCCTGCTCTACCTATGTTAGATTAGAAAATCGAGTAGCGATACTATTCCTAATTCTTATTTGCTCAAAGCCAATTATGCAGATCTGTTCCCGTTAAACTCGTTGGTACCACTAACTTATTACAATGGTTTGGGTGTTTCAGTGGGTTGGTGGCCTAGTGGTTGGAGTACTTTGTTTCCAACTGGTGGATCCGTGGTTCGAACGCTATCCCACTTACCTTGATCTAGCCGACCAAGTAGAAGTCCGCATCTACCAACAAGGCTTGAACCAACCTTCGACGACTTCGTGGACCGATGCCATATTTTTGGTTTGGATTCTCCTACCTTTCTTCCATTGTACCAACATCTTGGCGAGGTAGACAGTGGTCAGTCACATGTCCCAACTATCTCAATCGATAAAGATATACTACCTCTTGAACTGATTCGCCATGTTTTTCTAAGTGCTCTGTATCTGACATCACTATTGCTTATTTGGTCATTCCATGATATATAGGCGATACTGCGAAGATTTTTATAATCAAAGACCTGGAGCCTACGTATATCTCCCATTTTCATGGCCCACATTTCGCGTCCATAAGTTAATGCAAAGTGAACTGCTGAACATCATCTTCTACTGTTATATGAAAATAATGTAAAAGGTTTTCTCATTTACCTTCATTTCAATTGTTTCACTGCTTTTGTAACGTTCTTCGATTGATTCCTCCACTGTTGATAATTTGTTTCATGTAGATACAATAACTTCAAAAAGTGATGACTGGAGGACTACAACGCCTGTGGAACTACCGAAGGATGAAGATGGTTATAATATCAGGCCATGTGATCCATGGGGTGAAAATCTTACAAATTTGGATCACTCTGAGGTTGATGATTCGGGTTCTGAAGAAGATTTGGAAAATGAAATGAACAAAACATTTCAAGGTTTGAAAGTAGGTGTTTCATATTTTTCGTTTCTCAAATTAGAAGATACAATTTCTTGTTTCTTTTCACTTTTGGATGCCTCAACAGATTATCTTTTGATTCAGTCTGGGAATCACTCAAGATGGTTAGATTTCCAAAGCACCTCTGTGTAACTTGGCTGAATTATGATAGTTTGAGTACACTCATGACCAATATCATGTACGCACTCAATTTGGCGAGTAACGATCTACTCAGTCGCATTGATTAGCTGAGAATTTTATGCACTCACTATCTAATCTGACTGTTAAATGCATTCCAATCATGATTAGTACTTCATATTACGATTCCTCTGATTAATGTGGTAGCACGGTATTTTTTTTATGCTTTTCGTCGTTTGACGAATAAATACGGTTTTCCAGAATCTAAAGCCTAAACGAATTATTTTTAAATCAACCTATTTGTTTGGCTTCATTGAAAGCATAAAATGTAAGCCAATTTTAAATTGTTAGTGTGGTTACATAGTTAGACAAATTGTGACTGCGAATTATAGAGGATATTGTTGGTTGTTTTTTTAAAAGGTCATTTTATTTGGAAAATCTTTGTATCATTTTTCATACTAACCTTTTCATAATTATCTAGGAGAAACATAAGTTACCGCAATTAGATTAGTTTTGTATTTAAACATCAAGTCACTTTCTGCAAACCCATGTACCCATATAGTGCTTCGTAACCTATCATTCATAATACTAAGTAGAATACGTTGTATCTGAGAATCGATAAGCAGTTTGGGTCACTGATATGTATGTCGATTGCTTTTATCTACCACTACTTATACAACTCGTAAACTTACTTCATACCATGGTAAGGTTAGGTGTACCAACGAAGGGTTGTCTGTAAGCTCAAAGGTAATTTCATGTTTCTACATATTTACAAAAACGCGAAAACAATAATGACCTGTAAATCCCACTACTAAGGTTAAAGAGATTTTGGAATTTACTACAAGCACTTATTAACTCTATGGTGTTCTAAGTGGATATCTTACTTTTGCAGCGAGTTTCACGGATTATTACCATTTCCTAAGGATACTAGGCTCTGAAACTTGTAATTCGACATATAAAGATATTCATACATGTGTATATTTAACAAAATAAGATTCTAAATGCACCTTACTTTTCACATAGGTTAGCATCCGTCCAGTTGGGGAGTTTGCTCCAGGCGTAGCTCTTAAATGTAATGGCGATAAACTAGAATCTCGTCCAAAATTTTCGGAAGCAATAAAATCTAAGAACACTGGTAATTCTCAAGGTCCCTTACTCATTGATCATCGTGTTGGATCAACGGTTCGATCGCCACGTTCAAGTATTTCTTTGCATCAAAATATTCCGATTACTGTTGGGTCAAGTGGCGTATCAAGTCAAGATTTAATTAATGCATTGCCTCTTCCACCACTGTTGCCTCCTCCTCCTCCATCAGTGTCGTTGTCTATATCTGAGCCTTTCCCATCTCTCCTTGATGTCGGCAGTGGTTCAATGCGCGTTCGCAATATCGGTGCGTCGTCGTTCAATGCACTTGATAAGAACCACTCAGTATCTGCAGTGCGTCCACGTGGATACAGTTGTAATACATGGACTAAAAGTAATTGCGTTTTTGTTTCGAAATAATTCGATTGTTAAGGATTTACTGTAGATGGTTCGTGTTGACTATATTTTTATGTTACACGTTTCTTCTGCTATTATTCTTGCTAGGAAAATAGAAAATAGAAATATTAAACTTCAGTCGCTATTCTTTGGTGGATTAGTTTAGATATTTTTTATGGAAAACTCACTAAACAGTTAATCTGTAGTGTTTCTATGAAGTGTTCATTGTACGTTATCTTTTGACTGAATAATTATTGCTGTTTTTATCGTTCATAAATCACAAATCATAACGATCTATCTGTTACTCAGCTCTGTATCAAAAACCCGGCTTTTTTACCCATTGAGATTTATAATGTATGGTGCTTTATGCTTTTGTGTTTTACCTATATAATCACATGGGTTATGAGTATTTATGGGTACTTAAAACCACTCACCTATCCTTGTAGTGTTCTGATTGAATGTTCGGAAATACGGGAATTAGTATGATCTATCGATCATGTGACCATCACAGTAACGCACTTGGTAGATTTATCGCTATTGACGTAAGGTAAAAGTATATGAAACGGTGGCTTAATTGTTACAACGTCAGACTTTCAACCACGATGAATTCGTTACAGTCAGTCCAGTTTTTGCAGCTCAGTAATGTCAGTAATCCTCATACTTGGTTACCGAGTTATGCGAAATTTAATATGTCAGTGGAATTAATACTAAACATATAGGAATTGTGTTTTTAAGGCTTCAGTGTACATTGCAAATAACAAAATAAATTGCAGTTACATTGACTATGGTATTTAATCACTAACACATGTTCTAACCACTTTAATCGATGAATAGGTGACTGGGATATCTATTACTTATGCCAGATCACCGCGATGTTGGCTAAGTGTAGGAGCTGGAGGCTAGAGTCATCAAAACAAGGTATGAGTTCATGAAATCGCTAACTGTTGGTAGACGATAATAATGAATGCGTCGGAATATCAACTGAATTTGAATCAAGTGGTTTTAAGGATTTATCCGATCACTAAGAATTAATTGTCGAGGTTTTCATCACACGAAAGTAACACATAAATACTATTTATGTATTCTATAGTAAAACGTGAAACTGTTGAGCATATCTTGTCGAACTAATCATAATTGTTCGTATTCCTCTCAAAACTACTCATAGATTTCTACTTCTTTAGTAGTCCACAGGTTACTGACCTCGAATTTTCATAGTCGTAACCAGTAAGCTCGTCACTGTTAATGTTTGGCTTAATTCGAAAGAAGCCAGATGAGTATGTTGTGATGTTTTGCAAAATGTTTTGATTAATGTACGTCTTTTAGGTGGATTATTATTTTACTAACTGATTGGTCTTCAGTGTACTGCATTGTCATCATAATGTTTTAAAATAATCTATTAGTACAACCATTTATATATATATATATGTATATGCAATCGTATGTAGAATTTTTAAACTTCTAATAAAACAATACATGGCTACGGTTGTTCGAAACTTTTTTACTATTCAGTATGAGGGTTATATTTAGTACTTCAGTTACTGTACACTTTATTTAATAGTTGAGTATTTCATACTACAATGTTACTTTCACTAAAAATTCCATTCCTTGCTGTCCAATATTTTTGCTTTTTGTTTGATTAATGGAACTACACTACATTGACATGATAAACAGTTTCATTCGACTCCAGAAGTTTGAAGAGAAATTTTTAATGAAAACGCCCTTGTATGTATCACTCACTCACTAAATAAGCAGAAGAGTGTTAAGTACCAAACACTTAGTGGACGTTGTAAACGATGCAGAAAATTTCGGCTTCAATTTGTTGATATTTTACTTAATCATCTAAACAACACATATATCAATATATTACTGTTGTTCAGAAATGTTTAGTTTATTTATTATCGGTAGCAGTTCCACTCAATGATGTAATTGTAACCCCTTACGTTGGCATATGGGATTACTATTAAACTGAAGTCGATGATATTTTGTTTATTTTTAGCACTTTTAAATTCAGAAATAAGATTCATCTATTTTTAAATGAACATATTTGTTTATATCCCGTCGTCATCGTTTATTATATTATTATCTAGGCGAATTATCCACTCTCCCACGAAGATACCGCAGTAAGGTTTATGCACACAAATCTATTTTTCACGGAGTTTTTGTATTTTCTCAAACTAATAGTACGTATCTATTTTGTCATAGATTATAAATATGGGGTCAAGAGATTACAAATCTCGTTTCATGGTAATCATGGCTATACACATTGCACTAATATAGTAATAATAATTATCATTAACATCCTCACTAGTGCTATTTATTCACATCAACACTTGGTTTCCCCACTGCTTCAGCTGCTTTTTGTAAAAGGTTGTACCCTTTGTTCATCTGATTTCTGTATTTATTTTTAGCTTATATTTTCTATGATTGAAGTTTTAGTGTGTACACAAACGCATGCATTTGTAATATATATATATATATATATATATAGTGTTGCCTTTTCTAAGTTGCATGGTTTCATTATTGAATCTGCTTGCTAATCATATCTAGATGGACTGTGAAATCTCTGTAAGAATAATATCCAGCTTAGAGAACACAGCACTATAATCCCCGTCCCAAGCTACCAATCTTCTCCGTCGTATCTCTCTGTCTATATATATGCGCACTTAGTGTTTGCAATCAATTACCACGATCACAATGCTGAATGTTTTATACAGCTACACATTAGGTATAGTGTTATCATTACAAGCTTATATTGTACACATCTGAGTTGATCTTATCCTTTTTTCAAAAAGATCATATTCTAAATGCTATTTTACAGTAGTGAGTGTTATTGTGTATAGTATGCTTTTCTCGCTTTTTAACTTACTACCATGTATAATATACGTATGCAATCCTAATCGATCATTTGGGCTTTTATGTATTTATAATAGAACAATAGTGTACTATTATCATCAAAGAATCTTTAGTAAAATGATTATTATCATCATATATCAGATTGACTGTCAAAAACATAATGTTAGACATTACATAAATGTATATATCTGTATATATGCACTTATTCGTACATTATTTTTTATAATGCTACATTGTCGTTAAATAATGTTTTAATTTGGTTTTAGATGTAAATTCAAATCAGTTAAATTCTGTAAGATCATCTGAATCAAAAGGTGACAACAACAATAATACAGCCTTCAATTTATCCTCTTTTGACTCATTATTCACGACACAAGAAACTAAAAAGAACAAATTGCATGACATCGACGAGTCTGTCCAGAAGAAGTCCCCTTCAGATTCCGAATTCCGTCTTAATGATTCTGTTAGTTGTAACTGTCTAGTTGATACTTTACAAAGAAGTTCATCATCAGTAATTTGTGTTGATTCCTCACCCCTAAGTAACAGTGATAGTAGCGTAGTTCGACGATGCTCTAGTACAGCACCTACTTCAACGGATGATGGATCCATTAATCAATCTAACTGGGTATGTTTATTGCTTGAAAACTGTTCATCAATTATCACCAATAAGCTATATTCTTTTCAGTAACCGTAAATATAAGTTCTAACTTACCGATTCTCGACTAAGTACACTGATAATCTAAATTCCACGTTTTTATAAAGGTTGGTAGAAACACATAATACGTTGATGGTTCTTCATTGAAATCACGCATCGAGGAAAACAGTCCTTTTTATAAAGTTGATCAAACGTCTCCATAAAGGATGTCAATGTTTCTAGAATGATGCATCAATTCACCGCGCTTGTATAGTCAGTAGTAGTTATACGACACTCTTGCACCTAATATGATTAACACACTGGATTGCTCTCCTTATTCATTTCCCTCAGCCGGTTGCTATTTCCTTTTCGTTTTGTGATGCGAAGTAGTTATGCGGTCGAACGTATAGCGGTGTACCAGAAGAAAATTCTGAAATATGTTTCAAACACCAGGAAACAAGTTAGGATCATTCAATTTTTGACAAATGTGAAAGTATTTCCAAGGGAATAAGACTGTAGTGTTTATTATGTAAATTTTAGCTCTTATGACTTCAATTTATTCATTTGTTGGCCATCATAAAATACAGTCAGAACTTCTGTTACTAAAAACTACTGAGAAAGGAGAAAAAATTATTAATAGTAAGTTTTAGCCAATGTATTCAGTGATGTGGTCTTAGGTATGGAATATGTGGACTAATTTTGTAAGAAAGGTGTTTTACAAATGCTTAAACGTTTATTCTTCTAGTTCATTGGATTTGATAACAACTAACATATAACCTCCGAGATAGATGTTTGTTAGTCACCTAGTACATGTTACTGATCGTCCAGTGCACTCTATTTGAGCATCAATGACAGTGCTGTCATCCAGATACTGAAGGTTACATGGTTTAGACCTTACAGTAAATACTTGATTCCGTTAGAATATGAAATAACGCCTGGACAGGACGTCATTGCGGATTCATAGAATTGGTTATAATCGGGAATTCACACAGCTACCATAAATCAATACTAAATTTACTCCTCACTAACAAGTATACAAATTCATGACGATATGCAGTAGATATTTCTTGTGTTTAAATTCATGAATTCTCAATAAAAAGCCACTCATTTAAAATCAAAAACTTACGGACTGCTCGAAATTTCTGCACAAAGTGTAGACTTAAAAAATACAACTAATCGGAATTGAAAACGCTTCCACGTAAAAGTACACGGGTCTTTCATCTTGTTTTCTTTTTAAAAAAAGAAGGAATGTAAAGTTATACGCATCCAGTATACAATTGTGCAAACGGCTTATTCAACTAATCATTCTTAATACATTTTCTGCAATTTACCCAATCAAACATACACGTTAGAATGATATTTAAGCTGCTAGATATTTCCATTTGAGTTAGTACTGACTATAGTGCCTGGTAACTGGATTTCACTTAGAGGTCTGTCGTAACAAATGTATAATAATG
The DNA here is from genome assembly GCA_034768735.1 of Schistosoma mekongi. Taxonomy (NCBI): domain Eukaryota; kingdom Metazoa; phylum Platyhelminthes; class Trematoda; order Strigeidida; family Schistosomatidae; genus Schistosoma; species Schistosoma mekongi. The sequence goes on from CM068306.1 coordinate 42,253,447, forward strand.
AGTAAAGTTCGTTAACCTGAAATACAATGATATACAGTGATACTACTATAATACACACCTAAAATTTGCAATTTTAGATGTCGTTCGAAACAAATGCAACTGAAATGAGAAAAAATAGCCCTTCTATACCCTGGCCATCTTTTAATGCCAATATACACAGTTCTGTAGTTAGTAAAGAAGGTCGAACTATTCCTGAACCGCCAGCACGTCTTCATAGTCATTTGATTAATAGTCTTGTGACTGAGCCAACTATTACACCTTCACCTTCTGTTCATTCATTTAATTCACCAAATAACAATAATGCAGTTTGTTTGGCTGCTGCATTTACGGAAACTTGGCATGCCCGATTTTTTAATGGTGGCGGAAGTTCTTTTTCAACTGCAGCCTCCACTTGCCAGCCTCCTATTCAAGCAATCAATGGTAGTCTAACCCTTGCATTTCCTCGGGCAGATGTAGAACAAAGAATTTTCAATAAACTATATGTCGCTCCCCTTATACTTAGAATTACAAACGCTGGACGACTAAAAGACTTACAGCCTAAACTTTCTGGCTCAACAATCAGGTATACTGACTCGACTTCTCCTCTTTTGGATTATTACTATTATCCTGATGTTTTTTTTATGACTTTAAAGTTTTAATTTCCTAATTTACTGTAATTGGTAATGTATATATCCTTGTCTGAATAAGAACTGATAGATTATTGTAACAGATTAATCAGATGCAGGACTTAACCTGACTATTCCTTAAATTCAAATTATCGTTAAGGAGTTGGTACAATCCACATTTTACGTTTAATAGATTTACTAAGGTTCTTTGTAAAAAGTCGATACTGTTTGAAAGTAACTTTCATCACGAGCTGTTACCTGCTGATGAACTATTGAGAAGAAAAACCTCAATCCTGTGTTGCGTCATTGATAATCACTGCTGAATAAGTTCTGAAATACATCCATAGTTCCCCAGTTTTTTTAGTGGCTCTTTAGATAATAGGATTCCATGATGAAAATTGTTGTTAATATATTTATCAAATATTTGATAATAAAATGTTTGGACTGTACTCATTAGATTTTCCTTGAACTTCGTCTATTGTTAGCTGTAGTTTAGTTATTGTTAGCCTATGACTTCACTAGGTTTTATATAATGGCCTCGTAATTTATGAGCGAGTGATTGCTCCATTAGTAGTTAGGTTAGTAGAAGGTTGCTTGCCAGTAGTTATGGCTGTGTACTTCATTACTGTAGGTCTATCTGTAATGTTAGATTACGAAACTATAATGTGCATTTAATCCAACAATTCTTTACGAAACATATGTGTAAACCTATTTTGGCCTCCAGTTACCATAGTACCACATCTTCTAATATTGCCCAACTTCTTTGTGTAACAGACTATTAGGTTAAACACTCTGGGAGTGATCTAATATAACCACCTGTTTCAGCTTTAGAGTGCAGGCAGTATTCTACCACACACATACATATGATAGTTTGTAATTACGAAGAAAATAATCCTTGTGTTATTCTAAAACATTTACAACCTCGTTAGTCCAAATGAATTTATTATGTATTATACTATCTTAAGACATCTAACCCGTTAGTTTGGATGTCATCCCAACAACTTCTCAATTCATGACGTGAGGAAGCTCCATATTTTCGATGTGTCGATTCATCACGACTCCTTAGTCGAGGTTTTAGAGATTGTGCAACTGATTGTCCTTAGGGTTTGTCAAATATATCTCAATATAAATCATTGGCGATGCAACCATAGTTTTTTTCATATTGTTTGTAAGAGCTAGTTGGTTGTATCTTCATTTGGTTTTATTTTTTATTAAATGCTACCTTCGTTCACTTATTTGCTATTAATTATCTTAGCTTATTTTCTGAATGCACAACTCCTACTGATACACTTCGATCAAGTTTTCTTGAGAATTTACCAAATAATAGTGGGTCTGAAATCAGTGATGACTGTTCAGATTACATACTTACCATTCCTGGTGATGTTCTTTCGTGTTATCTTACTCCATCTATAATTTCATATTCAGAAGAAAATTCATTTTCATGTAATAATACGCCATCTGACAAGTTGAATACTTCTTTCGCATCTTCCATTACACGTACATATATCAAATTGGATGTGTTAACGTATACGGTTGATGTAAATGCTGATATTAATGGATCTTATCCTGCTCTTACACCTCCAATACATTTGTGTACTTATTGGCGCTGTGAGGCATTTACAACAGATTTTCGTTTGGATTATACAGCTCAATGGCCTACTGCAGCGACTGCTAGGGAGTACGTTATTTTTTTGCATTAGACAATCCAATGCTACTTTTTGCAGTTTATTTTTCCATACATAAACAATACAGCATGATTATATATTATATAACTCCCGCTAGTTCCAATGCCTTTAGTACTGAATACAGACTATGCTTTATTCTCCTAACTCAAGTTAATCTGATATTTCATGTCTTTCCCACAAGATTTTCTGTAGTACTTAAAAACGATTCATTTAATCGAGTATCTTTTTCACTTAAAGATATCTACAATGTCGTTGAAAATAGGGTAAAAATCATCATATTAAAAGAGTGAAACCAGCCAAAAAGTTTGAACCATCTCTGTGTTCGTTATAAATGTAAGTTCGGAAGGTGAAACTTGGGATTCAAGCTGTAGAAGCAGATCTTATGAATCTAAGCATCGCCAATCAATCGCTACAAGATATGAATAGTTTACAAGAAACGGGATATAGTGTAAAACGTTGATTCGAATCATCTCAGAGAAAAGCAGTGAAAAATTTAACAACAATTAGAAAGTTTCACATCGAGGACTTTCTGTTATTAGTTTAATGTCTAAATTTTCTGAAATCATATCCTACTGATAATTATTATTTGGAGCGGTGGCTTAATGGTTAAGGTTTTCAACTTTCCGCTACTAAGTTCTAGGTCCGAACAACGCCCCACTTCTGCTATTTATCACCAGCTCTCACGCTTTCATTGTTGCTCATAGCCTAGATAGGTTAGTGTTGTTGTTAGAAGAAGCATTTAGTTACAAATCATTCAACAAGTTGATTGCTTGTAAAATATCTATTTGACTACCCTAATGATACAGTATTTGGTGTATTATTGTTTAGTCTTTATTATACTTCATTTTCAATTTAGTTATATCATATTATATGGTTGTAACTAACCAGATTAATTGTAGTTTTGTCTTATCGTTTATTGTAGAAGTGAATTTTATCATCGAATCTAGTGTAAACATTTATTATTGTGTTAATGAAAATACGATCTAATAAAATACTCCAGTTATGGAATAAATAGTATCCCACTATATATATATATATATATATATATATATATATATATATATATATATATATATATATATATATATATATGGTATTTAGACGGTAGATTAAATTTATTGATTGTGTTACGTAGTTGGTGGTAGTCGACTGGAAACCCTACCTACTTTTCGTACATGTTATTACTTGTCTGCAACGCTTAACTGCTTCTCTTAATGATTTGACGCTTTGTGGGGGGAATTTAAAATTAGACTATTCAGTTTAACTATCTGAGATCCACAGAATTGGACGGCGAATGACCTTCTGTATAACAGATATTTACACCGACTAGTCACTGACTATAGAACAACTTCACGTTTGTGCTTAATGCTGATCAAATTGTATTCACTGCGCGTGCTAGTAATATTACACTTCCATTGTACTACAATCATTAGCCACATCTTATCTACTAACCTTCCACCGAACTTTTCAGCTGACCCTCATGTTTATTTTTTAGATCAATGAAGAATACTGGAGATTTACGAATAAATCTTATGGTTGATGGAGCTGTTAGTCATATGCAAAGTCTTCCGGTTGGGGCATGGTTACCTGAGTTTAGTTATGCTACATGGCGTATTCCACTTCACAATGGCAATATAAATGGTCGTGATCTTTCAAGGGATAACATTGCCAATAACTCCTATCGTTCTGAATTCACTTCAAAATTCGATGCAACTGGTACTGTTCGAGCAAAATTCACTTTAACCAATGGTCCAGGTAAACCACAACCTGTTAGTTTACAATTCTTTTGCGACGGCACCTTAGCTAGCGGTGTACAATTAATTGTTATTTCATCGTTGGATTATCATATGAAGTTATGTAAATATCGATTAATTGGTGATCGATATGTTTGTGACCCACCAACAAATGTCAATCGTTTTCATTCAAATTCAACATTACAATCAGAACAAAATAATAATATAAAAGAAAGATCTAACAATTCACTTGTAGTGGTTAGTAATAACACAAAATATTAATAACAATAGCAATATAAATGCAAATAAAGTGAACTCATTATTGTTAACTCATTTACAGTAAGAGATTATTTAGTGTTTTGATGAATTGTGCCTTCAGTATGATTAAACAATAAGTTACTACTTTTTGTTTCTTCCATCAAAATATGCATAGTTTCTCTTTCGAAAATGATGAATTGTAATTTCTTTTGCAATCTATGTCGTGATTGCTTTTGTCGTGACTATAATTTATTACTGCGAATATTGTGATTCATCTCTTTCCTTTTTTTTCCGTAATTTTCCTCCCTTTTTCGTACACACATCATCAGACGCTTGTAATAATGTTAAGTATTTAAGCAAATATTTGTAATTTTTCATTCGACTTTAAAATTGCACAAATAGATATTTATTCAGTATATTTAATGAACCATTGTAGTTAATAGAAGGATTACAATGCACTCTTATTTTACACATTATTTAAATAGAGTTCATCCAGCTTATTTTTCTTCATCTCAGACGGATAAACTTGTGAAAACCGTATGTGTACACTTACATCTGTGTGATCTTGTTATAATTACTATAACCAATCTTATTATGGATTCATAAACACACATATTATGTTAACTGTAATAGTTCATCAAATGTTCTGAAAAAATATTTTCATTTATGTAAATAAGTTTAAAGTCTGAAAAAAATAATACCTGAAGAGATATAAGAAGGTATTTGACATTGTTATCGATTGAAAACATTTATCTACTAACCCCGTGTGCACTTTTAATTTATCTATTAGTATTAGTACACTAATTATTATTTTAATGTATATATACGATAAATTCTCACTAACGACATATGTTCATCGAAGTCTTCATCTGTGATTTATTTCACTTCCTTTTTCTAGAATAATCGTCTTCCTTAGAGGGTGAGTTCTTTCACTCTTGACATCCGTATTGTTTTTTTAAACTTGATTTGCCTAATTGATGATACTACTACCTATCCATCATTTCCACTTATTTATGTAAAGATAGCATGCACAATATGTATATTTGTTTATGGTTGTTTATTTCTTCAGCACACAGAGGATATTGCACTCGATTGTGTACCTTGTTCCATATACCTCTTTTCTTCCAACCTATCCATCTAACAAGAAATGTAAATTTGATTCCTGTTTCTCTCTGTTTTAACTGTTGTTTTCTGCCTCTTCTGAAATGGGCTAATAGTGTTACTACATTGGTTGGTCCATCTCGTTAAAGCACCTGTTCCATGTTTTCTTCCAGTAATGTATAGTATTTTGTTCTTATTAGTTGTCAATTTTTTTTCAAGTTAGATCCTAACAATATTATCAACACAATTAACTGAGTTCACCATCATGTTATGCTTTCACTATTATTGTGAATAAGGGTGTATTGTATGTATTGATAGTCATCTAGAAGCTCGTACTCGCCTGAACTGAAGTGGTTTAGGCTAAACTCAAAAATGTAATCTAAGTGGAATTTATCTAAATTACTAGTAGTACACTTGATGATGAGAAGTATACATACAAATTCATCTGATGTAAAAAGAGGAAGATAGTAGGCAATGTAAGGGGTTTACATCATTGTACTGAGTACATTTTTTCTTAGGATCTTAAAACAGAACTTTATGATTTAGCACCATACTTGTTTTGCATTCTTATTCGGAAGTCAGGGTAAAAATAATTGGAAAAATCTGTTGTATCATTTCATATGTGAAGTTTATTACTTTTCCAAACAATCTACAAGTTTCCAACCAAGAAAAATATATTTAGTGGATATGGGAGATTTGTTTTAACTGAGAATTCATTAAATTTTTGATAATGTAGTAGTATTCTTACTCAGCTCAATTACTGTCGCGTTTTCCCCACTCTAATTCAAAGCACTAATTGAAGTATGCTGACCTTACTTTACTGGAAAGCATTGATATAGAAAGTAGATTCGATCGCTATAAAGGACGAAATGTGGACTGATGGTTAAATCATTGACCCTCTTGGGTATATAAAAATGAAAGTTCAGGGAATGGGTTTAGCTCTTGTTCTTTGATTTTTGATTACAATAATACATTCCGTTCTCAAACCTGATATCCGACTGTCTTTGTTATGTTATGTGTTGGTGTATATCTGTATATTGCTAAGTCAGCTACCACTCAACTTTTTCGTATGCTAAAAAGTTTTACTATCGTAGGATCGACTATGTAACGCCTATTGAGAACCACATCATTTAAATCCCTTTAACTTGTTAGGTATTACCCTTATATCGTCACATAAAATCAGACGAATGTGACACACCTATAAATTACAAATCTACGTAGCTTATTAAAGTAAGTGATGCTACTTGGTTTCTGACATCTGAATAAGGCTACGAAATTTACGAACCTATGACCTAATGGTGTAAATCCGAATAATTGAACTGGTGAATAATTGCTTGGCTGATTTATAGAGAAGATTACACTTTAAACGAACGACAAGATGATTAGTGCTGGTACACCATATATAGTGAACACTGAAATCATTTTGAATATTCTCTATCATGTCTTGAACATTTTTGCTCGGTTATGCATCAAAGATCAAAATCTTTTATTTCTTCATTTGTTTTCCTTTTTGTACTTCATGTATATATATCAGCTGGAATATTCATTTGTGGTACTATCGTAATGATTATTATTTCTTACTAGACGAATGCAACATATGAGATATTGTTCTTTCTGCCAAATAGAAAGTTTTCTTTCCTGACTACCCATCTGTAACCGTATCTTCTTATTGTTTTTATTAAGCCTTAGATTATGATAAATTATTGATTTCAACAAAGATCTATTTCAATTTTTTTCTACTTCAAATAAAAATATCACAACCAAATAGGAAAATATCATTAAACTTAAATACCCGGCATATATTTTCTACGAAGTTAAAACAACTATAATACATACACATTAGACAAAGCAAAGATCGATTCAGCCCTTTAATTTTTGTGTAATGACTCGTAAAGAAAAAACGTAGAGAAAAGTAGACTTCTCTACCAAATATAATCTGAACCACTATCAATGTCAACGCTAGAAAAAAGGAAATAAAGAAAAAAAGGTCATGTAATTGTTTATTGATTAATTGATCTTACCTACGAATACAGAAAAAATAATATTGTTATTGATGAAAATATCGATGAATGTAACTGTTTTATTTAATGTGATTCATTACATATTCATCGTATACATTAAGGTTAAGTGTCATGTTAAAAGAAAGTACAAGGACAAATTAATTGATATTCTTTATTTGATTAAATTTATGCGCTTTACATAAAATTACTAAATTTAGTTCTATTTTACAGAGAATACTGAATAGATTATTTGTTACATCAGCTAATACAATTCAATTTTACAGAACTGTCACGCTATAGTTTCCTTAACTTAATTTCAAAAATAAACAAATTCTCATTCTCACTTTAATGAATACTGTTATCACTCATTGCATTTATTTAACCGTTAGATCCCGATACAGTGATTCCATTTAGAATTTTGGATTTTGTTTTCTCTCCTAAGAAAACCGACAATTATAAGAGGTGTTTGTTCAGTGTTACCTGATTTCCGATTGTTTCTAAGTTAATACCAGCTCGTGATGACAACAACAATGCAATATTTTACAAGTTAAAATATATCATAAATTGTAACCGGATAGAAAGTAGGAAAATTTGTGTAGTTGGATTGTATATCTATAAATGAATACCTAGTTATTTTTACCATTTTGGTCTTTATTAATAAGAATAATGATAAGTAAACATTCTAAATCACGAAGTAAATATTATTTCACATGATTATTTGCATATATGCATCTAATTCTTGACTTACTCATTTGAAAGTAGCTCATTTTGATCACATTTTTCTAGTGAAAACTGACACTTAGTTTGATTATTGATTGAACTGATACTATCAGATTCGTCATTTGAATTGAAATGATGCTTTAAAAATACAGAACAATAAAAAAAATAGGAACAAGCTATAAAAATGATCGATAATGACAACAACAATTCAGTTATGGTAATCAATCGCAATAAATATAATTTGTGTAAACTAATTACAATTTAAAACGTGTATACTATTAAAAAGGTTTGGAATCAAATCAATTTAAATAAATAAACCAATGCTACCATGTTTAAACTATGTAAACAATGACTTTTTTAAATATATATCGTGTACATTTATTTTCGCGATTTTTTGAATGCTGAATAATTTTATTGCTTCAAGCATTTGGGTGATTTATATGCTCACCTAGTAGATAAATGCCGTTTGTCAGTTTATGATATCTACTAAAGATTTCATTTCAATCTGTCACTACATTTGTTTTCCATTGATAATATCTACCGTACTGCACTGGTACGTTCACAGAATTTGAAGTAGTTTGAAATTAAATCTTTAATTTGACTAACAGTCTAATATCCAAGGCTTCTTCACTGACTATAAAATAAAATGACTGTAAGTGTTGAATGTGATATAATTGATGAACATTGACAACGTTGAATGAACATATTTTATGATATCTGGAGAGAGTTAATCAAAACTGGCATGTTAAATGATTTTTATGTACATTAAAGTGATTTATTGAATACTGGTGAACTGTAATAAGCTACCATAAATTATTCTGTTAGTGTAAGTTGTTTAATTTTAAGAAAATTTAGTCAATGAATATCTGTTTATCCCACTTCTATTGTAATTTTACATACTTTCTTATGAAGGCTGATTTTCTGTTGAAGCTATACATTTGATAACTAATCAGAAAAGAAAAGAATGTTACACGAAATAGGTGTGAAATCCTATATAAATCAATATATTATAGACAATACTAATGATTATTGAGGAGGATCTACAAGTCAGCATTAAATTCCATATACTCCCTACAATTTTAAGTGAGTGGAGGGGGTGGGGAGTAATGAAGTCTCTGTTTCCTTTGCAACAGTAAACTCGATTGCAAACTGTTTTATCAATATTTTCACGAACTTCAACGACAGCTAGTAATATCTTTAGATTCCCTTAACCTTAAAGTAATTGGCCTAATAATTCGTCAGTGGCACTGTTGTAAATTAATAGCTTGCAGGTATAATAAATATTTCCAGGTTATTTCTTAAAGTATTGTATGCTTAAATACGAGCACAAGTCTCATTTCTCTTTGAGCTTTTGATATCTATCTACATAAATGATGATAATGAAACTTATGATTATGAATTATTTCTATTTCCATCGCTAACAGTATACGTAAATATGAAGCTGCATGTCATAATATTCATCTTTTTCTTTTGATCTAGCCTCATCATTAAATATTCAGATGTTTACATTTATATCAATACACTGATGAAATGTAGGATCAAATGACAATTTACACTTACATTATTCACTGACCATAATAGCTTTTCTTTTGAACTTGGTGAATGATAACCATTTGTCATCCCAAATCCATTGATCTGTTGATTGTTTGTAGTAGGCAGTGATGATTTGGAATCGGCATTTAAACTAAGCTTCAGATACTTTTCCATTATGTCATTACAACTAGCTTGTTTCATTGTTGTATGACGCAATGTAGGAGAGATGTTTACATCGGATATTGGTTTGTTTTGATCATTATTACCATTTAAACACTCTTTCAACTGACTCACTGAAGTTAGAAATGTATGAAGAATATTTTTTTGGTCAAGTATATAATCGAGTGCATTAGAAAACGAGTATGTGTTTCAATAAATTTTGTGATTTATAGTGACCTCTGCATCATGAAATGAAGTAAGCTGGTGAATCTATGGAAACTGAAAGGTGTTGGACAGTTGTTTCGTCCTCGTTTAGGACTTTGTAACAGCACGTAACCACGATCCAAAAAAAACTTTTAGTTCTCCTGATAATCACACTACAATTTAGGCCGATAAATCTGAAATCATTAGTTCTCTAACTAATGTCATCAGTTCACACTGATATTTTTAACAACTTTACCTTACCAATTTCTTCAACGTTAAAAACCATTACCTTCAAAATGTATCTTCGTTTCATACTTTATGCAACCAAAGTAAGTATGTTAAATAGTGAATATTAACCACAAGGAATATTTTTAAGGGCGTGTGAAGAACAGTTTCTCTTGTTTGATCTCTAATTATTGAAAAAAAAATGCCAATCAGTTACTGGGAAGAAATTTCTTTGAAAACAGAATTCAGTATTTATAAATTCTACTGGATAACAAACAGAGAGCGATGGGTCAATATTTCTCATTAGTCCACTTTCACTAGGTAAATGTGCTGGTAATCGTCAAGAAACAAATGTTTTTCCATGGAATTTATACTAAAATCACCTAGTCCTAAACCACATTCATTTTGCATCAGATCAAATAGAATTTCTTAAAAATTTACTCTATTTGTCTGTATTTCATAGTTGCTAACACAAACTTATGTATTGAGGATTGCGTAAATTGTTATCGGATCAGTCTCATAAAACATCTTAATGAATAAGCACATTCTATACACAGAACTGTCAAAAAATTACTCATAGAATTTCCTCTTATTTAAAAAAAATCTAATGACAATCAATTCTACTCACTCGTGATAAACACTGAATTAAGAACCATAAGTAAGCATTCATGTTAGTAAAAAATAAATGATGAATAATTATTGGGACGTAAGTAGTATGATTATTTCTTCATTAAAATGTAACCTCTAGTAGAAAAAGTTCCAGTTAGAAGTTTATAATTAAAGTAAATGATTTTATTCACAACAGAAAGTAAACAATCTAGTTTTTGAAGTATTTTAACTGTGTGTCTTCAGAATTACAATAATCAAGCTTAGACGGCTGATGACTTGTTTGTTAAGTCCTTTATAGTGTCAATCGAATTATACTAATCTAGTTGCAATGTAGCTGGTATATTTAAAATATATTCAGCCTAATTACAATCGTATTGCAAATTAAAGTGTGGCTTCAATAACTACCAATCAGTGCCCCTACGCGTCTACCTGAGACTACCAGTCCCTAAGCCGGAATGAAAAACTCAAGATGAACGGACCAACCAGACAGAATCATAATCGTATTTTATTTCAAACATATATATATATATATATATATATATATATATATATATATATATATATATATACGAAATCAGACCACAAATCGAACCAATTAAAAATTTTACATTAATACAAAACAAAGGAGATTGTGGCAGTAAATAGGGGTAACGTGTGCACAACTAATAAACTGTAGTTCATAATAAAGGACAATATGCTAACAGCCAATATACAAAACAGGAGGATAGGGTATGGGGAAAGCAACAATGAAATGTTTATACTACCCACGCTTAAAATAATTGGAATAGTATTCTAAAAAACAGTTCTGAGAGTGCGTTACTCTTCTTTAGTCTCCCAACATAACAGTGGCCACTAGTCTAAGTGACTCTACATCACTAGTACTATGTAAAGATGTAAGGTCACTGCACAGTAATTAACCAGTGTATACGTTCCGGTCCTGCAAGGGGTCAGTCGTGACCTGAATGGTTCATTGGTAGCAGAATGGGGAACTGAGTCACCCAGGACCAAGTCCGCAGGAGAGCATAAATCTCCTCAAAGATTACAGGTAGGCCTTAGTAAAGGGTGCAGAATAACATAAAACCTAGTATGATTGTTTTCTGCCGACTATCTCTAAACAACCTTCCAGAGCTTTAAATGAAATCTTTCATGTAATGAATACTTAAGGTTGAATTACCCATCGATTAAACGGTTAAAAATAGTCAGTCAGTTCCGACATAGAACTTGGTACTTGCGTACATTAGTTTAAGTTGCCATGCTTCGCTTAGCAAATAGAGATGAAATTATTGGACCAAATTTCAGAGTAGTAGAAGTAGTAACGGAGTTATTAATAATGGAGATGAGTAGAGATTGAAGATAAGATTTAAGGAAATATAATTCAGTAAACAAAGAATAATGATGAATTCAGAAGGTCAGAATTTGGAGGACAAGGAATGGATGCACCTGCCCCATTGTCAACAATTTTGAGCTATATCACCCAAAGTCTCTAACCATTGGTTACGATTGTCACGCGGACCCCACCAGGCAGTCTGCACATACTAATATGGCTCAGTTCAATTGTCTACGACTTCATGGACTGATGCCATGTCTCGGTTTGGCCGCCCGTAGCTGTTTTTCAGCCTACTCCTACACCAGGCAGCATTGTTCATCGAGGTAGGCGGTGGTCAGGCATACATCACTTTAGAATGTCCTGGATACAACATAGTGAATATTGTAAACTTCATCCTAGAACTAGTTAATAATTTAGAATTAATCTAATGATTGATTCATACATGAAATAAGGTTACACTGACCAAATAATATGAGAATTCACTTTGAAGAGTAAGTAGGAGTTTATCTATAAATTACTCAATAAGATTTTCATATGTATTGACAGGGATAACACTAATTTCTCTATCACCAGTTCTGTCCATACAAAGCTCTAAACCTAGTTATTGATTTAAGCTTGTTTACTTATTTAGCTTATTTACTCGTTCTTGATGCAATCACGTAACTGTTTTAGGTTGATTGTGTTCAATGGATTTTTGGATAAGAAGCGCCATAGTTGGAAGTTATGGATTTATGACACCACATTTTGTAACTATAGGAATTCAATTTTAAAATACGAAACCATACTTTGATTCATCTGAATACCTATCAGTTTGCTATCATTTATGTTACAAATTGTAGTGGATCACTTCTATTGGCCTACATATAACTGAACACAGGTTAATTTAAGTAGTTAATATTCAAAAAAATCGAAAATTACTCTTAATATATTCACCTTTTGTAATTAGCATGTAGAAGATACAGTTTTGCGGGCAATTTAATGAAATTTATTCCGTTTTTAAGTTTACATATTAAAAGAAACATGGGAGTAGGATATACCTTTCAAGTTTTTTCAACCCTCAATATGAGTAGACAAATCGTTGAAAAGAAACTAGAACAAGCAGTTAGAAAGAACAATATACAGTCTACTTAGTTCCATGTGTAAATAGCTCAAAATAAACGTGGAAAATACGATGCATAACATAAAAACAGCAGTCTGTTCAAGATATACAGTAATAGTCTCATGGAACAATGATATCTAAGAAAGCTTATTAGAAAACACCATTAAATAATTGCAGAAACAGTCATTAAAATGTATCTGCAAAAGTGATCTCTATGAGCCTATAATTTATACGCTATTTAAATTAGTAACTGAATTTAGTGTTTTATACCTACTTATTAATACATAGCAATACCTAAAACCGATATTACCCGGATGTACATAAGAAATAAACAAAATTAAACTATTAAGGAGGTTTGTAGACATTGGTATTATGTTCCAGTTGATTGGATTAGTCAGAGATTGATATTTGTAGGGTACCAGTGAAAATCGGCTGTTTCGTTCTAGTATGGAACTCCTCAAAGATTAAGACAATGTCTAATACTAATTCGTTGATATCAATCTGAATTCTTTACTCATAATTCAAATAGTTCATGTTATGTACACATGTTTTATTTTTTGCTCATTTGTCACGAAGCCAACTCACGTTGCATAATAATATTAACTAATCTAGATTTTTTTAAATTTTATTATTTATGATTATCATTAGTTTCTGAATAGAACTAAATAGACATCTGGAGAAACTATAACGCTTTTATTCTGCAAACGTTTGTTAAAGAAGACAAGGCTGCGATTATCCACAACGTTTTCACTGCTCATTAAGTTTGAAAGATTTAATACTTTCAGCCAGTTTTTTGTTCATTTAGAAAATCAGAGCTGTGCGATAGAATAGAATACTAATTGAAAATTACACTGCAAGCAGATAGAGTTTTGTACAAATCAATTCTATGATAATATAAATGTTGTAACTATGACAAGGCAGATAAAAAAAATACAAAGTAATGAAAGTCGGCATTGAAAATGAAATCTCTAGTGTAAATTATGCTGTGATAAGTATTACTCACCGAATGAAAAGATAAATAACAAAAAATCTTGAATCCAACACATTTCATAAGCACTGAACAACATTATAGATAGCTTCTATCGTAGACTACCTTAATACTAATTCGTTTTAGAAAATCATGAATCACGTAAAAGTGATCTTATGATCAATTAGCAGTTAGTTTATAATAATATGTGTATAATTACACAAAATAAAACTATAAATCATTCCTTCTCTTTTTAATATTGATCTAATGCCCCTAACTACATGAAGTCTAATGGGTCATCATTAAGTGTAAATATATAGTATTTTCCCATGAAAATAACAAGATAAACCAAAAAATATATCATTTTAATCATTTAAAGTATGAACGAAATGTTGATTGGTAATAAAATGTTACAAACAAAATTATGTATTTTGTTTTACATTTACTAAGCATAAACGAATTGAATAGAAACGTTCTTCTTTCAGTTAATTTTTTATCATAAACAATTGAGTTTGCCTACAACATATTAATATTGAAACCAGCATTTTCGGTTACTCTTAAGCTCATTTAGTAAATTCTCTTCGTACTAGAGTGCATATGTATACTAGTTTTGTATTCTCCATTTGACATGTCTGACTGCGCCTCATAAGTTCATAGTAGACAGTTACATATCTTTCGTAAACAAATGAAATGTTATCTTAAGTAACAATGATATTCAACTAATTAGTATCTATCGGTTAAATAGATAAGATCAAAAATCTTGAATGTAATATAAATAGTGGACACTGCAATCGTTACAGATGACATTTTCAGTGTTATACTTTACAAATTGGCATAAAGTGAGAACATAATTTAAGCAAAATGAAATTCTGCTTCCCCAGTTCATTTATTTGTTTCACAAGAATTTTGAGCTACTCATATTCTAACTATGAATGTACCATTAAAAGTAGTATCGTGATTTGGTAAATTATAATTTGATCAAGTATAAAATTACATAAACCACTTCAGTCATTTGTGTTAATCACAGATTGATGTTGGTCAGATATCACTGAAAAAGCAGAGAGCAGCTGTTTCGTCCTGGCATAGGACACCTTAGCAGCATGCACCCTCGATTCCACCAGGGAATCGAGCTTATGGTCTTCAGGTTGGAGAATATTAACCCTCTGCACTACTGAGCCGGCATCCAATGGTAAAACTTCCACATCCATCAATCCGTGGCATAACACGATGATCATCCATTATCATCGACGATAATTGTCTGAATTTTATCTGAAGGTCCTGGGTTCGGTTCCATAACATAACCAAGAGTACGTACTGCTGAGTAGTCCTATACTAGAACGAAACAGCTGTCCAATACTCCCGTTTTTTCACTGGTACCCAACCAACATCAATCTGTAACAGATACAAACAACCAAACTTAATACCTATCTCCACGAAAAACCCTCAAATCAATAAGCTACTATGTTCCAAAATAAATTCATAATACCAATGTATTTCTACTTATTTATCCTTATCCTTCTAATAATTTACTTTGTGTACATGAAAACAGAATGAAAAAAATTAAGGTAAATATAAATTATCACTACTACTACACATAACTAAATGAAAACATATAAATAACTTACATAAAATTAAATCACATGATAATTTTAATATATGTGGAGTTTATGAACTAAGTAACATTAAGTATTACGAGACAATATAAATATATGACATCATAAGTAGCTAATAGTCTTTTAAAAACAATAAGTAACTGATAAATTATAAAGTGAAATGACTCATGATCTCTTTTAATAGCTAAATAGTTAGGAAAACCATTGTTTCAAATAACATATCGTATCATATGATGTATTGCTTAGAACAGACTAACGATGAAAAACAAAAGTCATTATTTATTCTCTAGTCAACTGATTTTACATGTTGATGGTTTACTGGATCACATCTGGTCACAGTTGATGTTTTTAGTGTATAAAGGATTAACAATAGTTGTAATTTCCATAGACTAGATTACAATTCCATGTTAGAACTCGTCACCTTTCGAAAACCTCAACGTTTGAAAACCGATTTGGCATATTTTTAGCAGTACTACACTTAATGTCAATCTGTAGTAAAAATTAGTATAAAATAGTATTTAAAAGTTCTTCATAACAATTCATTTTCATTTTTAAAGAAGGTGTTATCAAGTTCTATTAGAAGTGTCTAGATGGCAGTTATTTCTCCGTCGCAGACATTATGAGAGAATAAACACTTTATCTTAAGAGACTTGTTTGTTAAAGTACATTAGTAATGAGAAAAGACGTGACCACAGAGCCAAATGAAATCGAGGCCTATCAAAAACCACTAACTTAAATTTGTAAATATTAAAAAATCGTCTGTCCACTTAAAGTATTCGTCACTCTATTTTAAGAGAATAATGATGATAATCATGGCAGATCAAATAGTGTAAATTGATTTCCACTTATTATAAAGTGAAAAACGTTTTTATAAGTATCAAAAAAGGAATCACTTAATAATAAATTTTGTTTTACCAACGTACATTCAGATGTATTTTTATTCTCATCCACACATTCATGGAGTGATGTTTCCAGAAGTAATGGTAAACAATTTTCAATGTTTATATGATTCTTTTTATTAAAACTATCATTATAATTAATAGTATTCATAATCCCATCGTCGATACCATTCTGATTCGAATGAACAATCTTTTCGTCATCATCCTCTTTATTAATAATATGTGCAATATTTATTGATTTACTTCGACTATCATCATTTTTATTGAATTGACATGAAACCGTGTGGTTCGAAATATCACTTGTTGATGAATTAGTCTCAAAGGCCCTTAAATGTATAGATTGGGAAGATTCTCCTTCTGTTAACGATTCAGTAGAATGCACACTTCCAGATCTATAACTTGAAAGGTGACCATTTGACGCTTTGTTTAAGCTACGATGAGCAGCATTTGATGACGACTCTATAAGTTTGTTGGGACGCATACTTAATATTTCAATCGATGACTCTTTTAAGGATACAAAATAAAAATATGAAATTAATTATGATTGTTTATAACTAATATAAGTACTTCAAAATTTCAGTAAGAATAATAAAATAAAACATGTATTTTATTCTTGTGTTACAGTCGTCTAACATTCGCTCGTTTCATAATGAAATTGAACAACACAGGTCAAAGTATTATGACGTGCAATGATTATAAAGGAATCAACTCACTTAAAGGATGAGTTAAGAACCGAGATAATTCTGTAATCTAATGCTCGCAGACGAATGTTGAGTACAGTATTTATTTTCTTTCAGTTATTAATTGATAACAGTTAATTCGATTAACAAAATAATCGAATATATCTTCTGACTAAAAGTTTGGGAAGATTTTTCAATACGATGTACTCAAAATTGACAGTGAATGTACTCCATTAAAACTGACTGAATTCGAAAATGTGATTAATAGGTTCATGATTTAGTGACCTAATGTTATTATGTGTTATAAAGATTCTAGATTCTGTTTTCAGCTTAATATTAGAGGTATGAGTAGAACAACTCTTGCAGACTGAAAAATGTTATGAAGATATATGACTGTATTGAATTGGAATATAAATTAAGCTCTTAACTAAGTGCAAACCAATTGTGATTTAATATGGACACTACAACTACTTTTAGTAATGTATATTCTACTTTTGAATTAAACAAACGACTGAAAGTATGGAATCACAAGGAATTAATTTTAAATAAAATTGTTTTTACAGGTATATCGGTTTAGTACATTTGTGGTCAACCATAATATCTATTCAATTCCAGGAGAGTTTACACTGGTTTCCACAAAACTAAGATAAAAAGTATTTTCCTGTTAATGTGTAATTATCATTGTAGATAAGTTTTCTAGACTTTATAGAAAAGATTTCATTGCGTTATTTACAGTATATAGTTAATGATATATGATAGAATAAATCTCACTGTTTAGTGTACTAGGAACATGTTTAAATGAAATACTGCTAAAGATTTCAATCAGTTAGTCCATGATTTTGACCTCATTACGATTGACACTCTAACCTTTACACTAGTATATTTTAATATCAATTGCTGACTTTTTATGGCTCAATTATTTGTTGGTTACATACAGTTTGCTTTATGTATGGAGATAGTATGTTAAAATATTTTATTGATTATACAATCCACTAACTTGTCATTTTATAATATAAAGTCGACTTCTGAAAGGTTATTCTTTCTAAAAGCAGCTAACATTCATCGAAATGCAGTTGTCACACAAACTATACTATGGAGAAATATCCGTTTAACAGTTCCTAGTATACATTGTGATTTTTTCTCCAGGAACTAAAGGTTTAAAACTTATCTTAGCAAAAATCTTATTAATTACCTTAAATTGCAAATCAACAAAAATATATTTTTATCCATAAGTGCACTCAGTCTGGAATTTCACAAATATTCGGGTACTAGTTTATACGACAATCATTTAAAGTGTAGATTCCTGGTAATATTTCACTAAGTTTATTTATCAAAATCAGTGATTTTTTCAATAATAATCATAGCTAAAAAAAAGAACTAGGTTCAGATGTGTTGTAAAGCTAACTGCAGCCAAGTAACCAGTTCTAAGTACGAGGGTTTTAGTCAAGTAAACTAGTTATAAGCGATAAAGTAGCGTTCTTTGTTATAAGACTACGTTGTTTTAAACGAGACTGACAAATTTCCCTCATTTAGTAAAGACTGTTTAGAATCTCCACACCTGTTATTCATACAGCTAAATTACTGTTATTTCACCGATAATGTTTATAACTGAATACAAAAACTACAAAGCGTATTAATATCATACGTAAAATCAACAACTAAATTATGGTTGTAAACGTTACATACATTTACATCTCAGTGTTAGTCGATATGAAGTGATACTAATTGTATCACTATTAAAATAACAATAGATGATAATTTTTTGAATGAACAAAACACGGACATAATTATTATTTCACTCTACCTGGTCTATTGGATTTCGAGGTATCGGCATTGGATAAATTAACTGGACCTTCATGCAAACTACTTGCACTGGAATGAGGCTGAATATTACGATTACTATCTTCAAATTCTGACTCCATA
The DNA here is from genome assembly GCA_034768735.1 of Schistosoma mekongi. Lineage (NCBI taxonomy): Eukaryota > Metazoa > Platyhelminthes > Trematoda > Strigeidida > Schistosomatidae > Schistosoma > Schistosoma mekongi. The sequence continues at coordinate 42,272,787 of CM068306.1, forward strand.
TTTCTTGAATACACCAAACACGAAAGTTAAAATAAAAAGTAAAATACTGAGGACAATTATATTCAGTATATTCAGTAAAAATAAAAATAAATAAGCAGAAGTATTAAATTGTTATTTCCATTCCTTACAAATTGATTTCAGTTGTGTATCACTGAAAAACAGAAAAAACTCGACAGCTGATTGATTCTAGCATACAAACTTCTCACGAGTGCGCATCCATAACCTTGTTGAGAATCAAGCCCAAGACCTTTGAAGTCTCACGAAGAACACTTAAACAACAATAGTGTATCACCTATTGATAATTGAGCTATAGAGAAGTCTGATTACAATGGTTATTATTCATCTCGAAAAGTAACTACTATTGCATGCATTAAATATTGGTACGTAGATTACTTAACTTTCCACATAAAATAAGAAGGAATAAATGTCTTCATTTACATTTGTTTTTCACATAAATGAGAAATATGCCTGGTACATTTGATGCATGACATACGAATCATATACATCACTTTACTAACCAAACTCTGGAATAAACCAATGTGTAACAAATAATTTTGAATATTGATTAAGATGAAAACAAGAATGTGTAACATAGCTTATTGCTAAACACTGAAACTTAGTGTTATGACGCAATAGTACTAACTCTGCTACTACCTTCCCTACTCTGGGATTTGATTCGACAATTTAATCTCTATCTGCTAATTGAGGCATGGCAACTTGAACTGACGTACACATGTACCAGGTTCTACGTTGTAACTGTCTGTCTGATCAATCATAAATACGACAGTCTAGTCTACGTATTACAGTCTGTTCTGGTGTCTACTCAGTCTCAGGCCAAAATAAGAAGAACATAAGACCGATGAACCGACTAGACCACACAGTCAACCAATCAGGATATTAACATCGATACATGTTAAGGACGACAATGTTAGGGAACTACACAATTAAGAAAGAACGAGAGGAGCGAAGAAATTTCTTTTCATTTAGTTTTTCATCATAGCTCTACACTAAAAAAGTGTCGCAAAAGACGCTTACTACAGCCAAACTGCATTCTATAATTTACAACTACACTGTCGTAAGAACAGGAACTAATGACAGGCTCGTTGAATTCGCCTCATCTATGTGTATATACCAATTCAACTGTTCCTGTGGAGCCAGTTACATTGGGCGCACCACTCGGCAAGTACGTCATAGAATTTCAGAACATCAACCAGCCTGGCTGAGTAGTAGTAGTAATATTACCACGATACACAATTCTTTTCACTACTTAATTGTAACTTAACTCTTACATAGCTGCTTGACCGTCTGATTTCATATAATTAGTTTACCAGTTTTTTCTCAATGGATATTATGTAATCAACAATATGCCAACCCATTCACTTATCATTATTTGTACACTTTCAGGACGATAATTACCTTATTCATCTTCATGCCTTAATTTCTTTGTTAATTAGTTGTAATTATTATATCAACACCTTTGAACTTGTAAAATTATTATATAACACTCCACTATTTATTTAGTAAATTTATATATATATACATATATATATATATATATATATATATATATATATATATAGAGAGAGAGAGAGAGAGAGAGGGAGAGAGGGAGGGAAGAAGATCCTTGATGAAAAACTGATTGAAAAGAAGTTTCATCGCTCCTCTCATTCTTTTCTAATGCCTAAATGGGAATTTTTTCATTATACACACAATTAATTAATTATTGTCAATTTTAATATCACGAATTGATTTGAATCAGACAACCATTGATCACCTGGAAGAACTGGGAAGCTGTTTCGTCCTAGTATGGGACTCGTCAGCAGTGCGCATCCACGATCCCATCGGGGATTGAACCCAGGACACTCTGGCTCTGCGGAGAACGCTTTACCGTTGGACCACTAAGTTAGCTTCTAACAGTTGATGTTTCCAACTAAGTCAATTCGCGATACGTTGCACGACCTCCTCCATGCAATCGGTGAGTTACTGCCTCACACCCAATAGTAAAGCGTTCGCCACGGAGCCAGAGGGTCCTGTGTTTGATCCCCGATGGGATCGTGGATGCGTACTGCTGAGGAGTCCCATACTAGGACGAAAAAACTGTCCAATGCTTCCAGGTGATCAATTGTTGACTGATTCAGATCAATTCGTGATAACAAAATTGACAGTTAATTATCTCTACAAACCCCTCTCCCAATTTAATCAATTATTTATATATAATTAGGATAAGCTTGTATTTTCCCGTTGATTTGTAATGGACTGAAACTGGTCAGTCTCTGTTGCCATATGTGCATCCTGAGCGGATTGCCTCGATATAGCGTTATTACACAAGTTATATATTGAAGTTGGATTGTGACTAATTATATATATATATATATATATATATATATATATATGCCCGTTGCACAAGTGTGACTGTCTGGACACAGTAGCCTAGTGGTGAACGCGGTGGCGTTTGACACGAAGCGGACTGAGTTCGAATCTCAATGGGTACATCAACATTGGGATGCAGGTACATCCAGCCGATGAGTCCCAAATAGAACGAAACGCGCGACCTGGATTCCGCTTGCCAGTCACAATCCAACTACAATATTAATCAATTATTGTTCATAAATTGGAGATGACATAGCATTAAATAGGTCAAACGGTAGGATAGGGCAAGAGGGACGTAATAATGATAGAAATAAAATGTTTACTTTACATGCAAATAAAATAATTAAAATAATCTTCTAAAACACGGTTCCCAAAGTTAGTTGTCCTTTGTGAGTCGCCCAACATAACATTTAGTTGCAAAGAACAACTTGACCTGAAAGTAAATCTTCAGTGTTTTTTTCTTAAGTGTAATTTCTTTCCACGCCTGGTTAATGAGGTTCTTAGATTGCATTGTAATATCAATCGAGTACAGTTATTTCTTTCAAAGAGGAATTTAATTCTGATTCCATTTCTTAGTTTTAGTTCAATGATAAAAAGGAAATTTATGTATTTTATCAGTTATGAATTTGCTAATGAGAATATTCTTATCACAAGAAAACCTATTGATGAGGTACACTTTCAACGATGCTGTGCATTCCGATTAAGTGTATCTTTAGCAAACATGACTTTTTAGAGTTTACAAAAAATGCCATCACATACGTTACAAGATAAGTTTCATTCTTTGACATTTATTAAGTACTAACCATATCATTAAAGAAGCAATACATAGGATTTTACTATTAAAGGATGATTTATGCTTAAAATAAGGAACAGCATCCTGATAAAAAGAAGTCATTATACTCTTGGTCAATCTACTTAAATAATGAATGGCATCCATCAAATAGATTACGTAGGTATTATTATTCAAATAAATAATGAATGAAAGATACTCTAAGGCATATTTAAAAACTAATTTTTTCTAAAAATATTTGTAAAACCAAAAAAATTACCTTGATTCGGATATAGCTTTATTAAGTAATTCATTGCATTCGTCATCGCATGAAGTAACTTCAACTTTAAGATCAATATTTTGATGATTCTATTTACATACATAGAAAGTGAAAAAATATCTGCATCATGAGTATCCGACAAAAGTGAATATACGATTCATAGACAAATATTATCTTAACATTAAGTTGATGAGTTCAGGAAACCCAAAACCTAGGTTTCGTGATATTTGGCATTTATTATCAAGGTATAACTACATTTGTGAAGAGACTAATTCATCATGTGATGTTTAATATCACTTCATTCACCTTCATATTCTGCGATATCTTAGCTAAGATTTTTAGGTGGCATTTATTTTATTATGAAACTGAAATATTTTAATTGATAAGTTAAAATGAGTAATGATTAGTATCATATTCCTTTACATTTTAGTGTTGACCGAAATTATCAAGTAAACATGTTGTAACATACGATTCAACAATCTAAAATCAAGGAGCATTTTATGGTAAAATGAGCAATTGTATGTACTTGCTAGGAAAAAATTAAATCATTCATATAGATTGAATAGGTTGTTTTTAGAAATATATTCGATTTGAAAACTACTCTAACTATTAATTATAAAACAAATGAATTCTGTTGAGGATTCTTTTT